>CAXKVY010015404.1:0-12500 GCA_964058915.1 Tetropium fuscum
ACTAAATCCGATCGATATCTTCATCGAAGCCGGACAGTAGACAAGCATGGGCCGTGACGTCACCGTTACCATGGCAACGCACTATATAGGTGCAGACTTGAATGCAAGGTCTTAAAGGTCAATAGAATCCCACCCTGAAGATCCATATTTTCTTCCTAGGCTATTCATGAAAGCCAGACCCCCGATACCCACTTTATACACAGCCAGTGGTGATATACAAACGGATGCAGAGAAGGCCGAGTGCTTTTCTGAAATTTTCGAAAAACAATTTACACCCAATTTGATAGATCACAGAACACAAAATATAACGCAACATTATATTAATAAACTAAATAATAAAACTATAAATAATAATGAAGAACCAATAATTTTTACACCGCAAGAATTTTATAGAGTTATAAAATCAATTAGAAAGAGAAAAGCACCCGGCCTTCACAATATTCCTAATTTTGCCATAAAACAATTACCCCACCTTGCAGTAATGTTCCTTGTAAAACTATTTAATTCCTGTATGAGACTTACCCATTATCCTATATATTGGAAAACAGCCAAGGTCGTCCCGATACACAAACCTAATAAATCCTATACCGATCCCGCTTGCTATCGCCCAATTAACCTATTACCGACCATAAGCAAGCTTTTTGATAGCCTCATCCAATCCCGCGTATTGGAATTTGCAGTGACAAATAACGTCATGAGCGAATTCCAATACGGATTCCAACCCGGCCACTCAACCGACCAACAGCTGTTTCGCATCTGTGAATATATTACCACCAACCTTAATCGAGGTCAACTCACAGGGGTTGTCTCCCTTGACCTCGAGAAAGCCTTTGACAAAGTCTGGCACCCTGGACTGCTATACAAGCTACACATCGCGAAATATCCAACTCGTATAATTAAAATTATACAGTAATTATAATGCTACTACGCAAATTCGTAGTAGCAGTCAAACAGAGTGTATCCCTAAGCCGCCCAGTGCTATCTGGCGTACCACAAGGCTCATCACTAGGACCGACCCTATTCATTCAACTTATACACCCACGATATCCCACCCCCAACAGACCATAGGACTACTGTTGCATTATACGCAGACGACACATTAGCTAAGACAACGAGGACATTAGCTAAGACATTATTACAAAGACTAATGCAACAGCATACCAACCAAATCGCCGCATTCTACAACAAATGGGGTTTAAAAATTAACGAGACAAAAACACAAATAGTCGTCTTCACTAGGAAGAAAGATCCGCGGAATGTGAAAATATGTATAAACAACAAAAATATAGCAAACATAACCGTGTTAAAATACTTAGGCGTCAATATTGATAGGTATTATAAATTCGTAAAGCATATCAGGGAAATGATAAACAAAACAAAATTTAGACAAAAGAAAGTGGGAAACATCATGATACAAGCTGACACAAAAACCGCTGTTACCATATATAAATCTTACATTAGACCCCTTTTAACTTATGCAGCCCCAATGTGGTACCCCTGGGCCACAAAGGCCAAAAAAAAGCAAATGCAAATAAAGCAAAATAAAGCATTAAGATTAGCCACCAATACAAAACGGAGTGCAGGAATTAGAAACACAACTATACATCAAAACACGGGCATGGATGACCTAGACACCTACATTGAAAACAAAATTATACCATCATTTTTAAACAGATTAAACGCACACACTAACACAACAATTCAAACCGCCCTATTAAATTTATAAACCCTCCAAAACATCCCTCCATAAATTTTATATACACCCCATAACCAGGCATCCAAACCCACAAACTAAACTAAACTAACAGCAATGAGAATGATGAAAAAATAAAAACAGAAAAAAAATACAAACAACTAAAATAAAATAAAACAATAAAAGAAAAGAACAATATACATGGAAAAAATGAAAAACTATTAAAAAATTAACAATAGCCAAAAAGAGGCATAACAGATAATAATAAAATAACATAATAAAAGACCCATACACACAAACACACTAACATAGATATAAGATTTTTGTACAAATGCTTTTATAGCCCGCTTACGCTTATGTGTAAACTAACCAGTAAAATAACAACAGCATTAACCACCGGCAAATGATCCTTTAACAATCCCAAGCCATAAGTCTATGACAAATATCCGAAAAACCGGCAAGTCAAGAACACGACATTAATTACCAATAAATAAAAACCGACAAAAGTATTTCGGGAGAAATAGAAGTCAAAGAGGATATATATACAACGAATGGTGCAAGGTCTTAAAGTATTCACTTCAGCCGGCCGAGATCTACAGAGAAACCGAGATTCACAAGGAAACAAACGTGCCGGAGCGATACAGTCGCGTGTGATATGTGACATATTACTTTTGGAATAGCAATAGAATTATCGAAATAGGCAATATATTTTACAACGAATGATTAAATAAATCGGCTAGGTGCACAAGGAAAGATTTATTTCGATCATTGGCTGAATTTTTGGTGAAGAGGCACTTCACCTACTTCACCTGAATAGCCGCCACTGGTCTGTACCTATTTCACATTCTCATACAAGTTTTTTGTTTCTTTCGTCTACATTCATGGCTGAAAATTCGAAATATTTAATACACCAAGTGTAAACATAAACACTGGCTATAAACGCACATGCGTGTGTTTATTAAATGGACTGGGTGCAATTCCAGTCATATCACTAATTGATATCAGCAAACGTCCAAATACGACCAATGCTTATAAAATAGAATAAACTGTCATGTCCAGCAGAAAGCTACCAGCTTACCCCAGCCACGACGGTTCAACTCTACCAAATAACACACAAAATGGCCTGCTAGATCATTTTTTTTAACATAAACAATCCAAGATAATAATTTCAAAGATAACAAGTCTCTAACATTTTCCAATCTGACAGATTTTGTGGAACTACTAACAATTCCTCATAAATCTTTGACACTGCTAAATTTAAAATAAAAAAAGTAATTATTTACGTGGAACTTTTCATTTGTGCCATCATATCACTTATATCAAACCTCAAATCTAACGAGTTCATCGATGTGAGTGTTTTATATTCAAATATTGATTCCTACGTTAGCCTTTTTGTAATTTCCTTGAAAAATACCTAAATAAGAACACTAAAATTCGTGTTTGAAACTTTACTAAACAGGGTCAAGCTCTGGAGGCTGTGCTGATAGGCACATCCACGTGTCATAATTTTTTATATCATAGATATCAAAACAGGACTTTACTGCCAAAAATGTCAACTTTATTCATAATTATTTACAAAAATGCAACATTTATTTGTTTAACCTGCAGATAGGGCTCCTCTGCACCATTTCCAAATCCACCTTGGGCCCCACAAGGTCCCTTATATTATTAAAGCCATACTTAATCATCGTTGGGCGCTCAAGTGACAAACCCCAAGCTATTACACAAACTTCTTCCGGCAAACCCATCGGTAAAAGCATCTCGGGGCGAAATACGCCCGAGTTACCAATCTCTATCCATTTTCCCAACCCGGGATGGAAGCAGAAGATCTCCATGCTTGGCTCGGTGTAGGGATTGTATGCAGGTTTGAACTCTAATTGCGTAATACCTGTCAAAAGAAAATATGCCTCAGATATTAAATTACATATACCTTGGGACTTACCTAATTTTTTGAAGAACTCCGCGAACACTCCTATCAGGTCCCCTAATGTTAAGTTGTAGTCAGCGATGACTCCTTCAACTTGGTGGAACTCGGCTAAATGCGTGGCATCCAGTGTCTCGTTGCGAAACACTTTGTCTATACTGAACAGCTTGATGGGTTTAAACTCCTTCTGTTGTGCCACCTTGTAGAGCATTCTGGCGCTAACTGCAGTCGTGTGCGTCCTCAGCAAGTTCTTTTCAGCCTCTTCCATCTTCCAATCATAGCCGTACCTGAAACATGTTTTGTGGGTTATCTATCAACCTACAAGATAATTTAGTTGTCATTTCTTACCCCTGCGATCCATATCCGCCTTTACTATGCACCTTTTTCACTCGTTCCAAGTAATCCTGCGGGAACTTACTGCTGCTTCTAGGGTCGGAGATGAAGAATGTGTCATGCGCGTCTCGAGCGGGATGCTGTTGTGGCTGGAACAAAGCGTCGAAGTTCCAGAATGAATTCTCGATGTAATTGTTCGTAGGCATCTCGGAGAACCCCATTTCTAAAAATATCTGGCGGAACTCACTCCTGACTTTTAATAGAGGGTGAAGGTAGCCGCATGTAGGCGGGACGCCAAAGGCATCAAAATTGTAGTCTTTAAACTTAAGGCTTTGCCAACTGCCAGTCATTAGCATTTCAGTAGTTAAGTCTGTCTCTAGCTTGGTTAGTTGTAAAGAAAACTGTGGTCCCTTTTTTAACAGGAAACTTTTAATAACCACCGCTTGTACAAGTTTTCGCTTCTTGTATTCTTGCTTTTCTTTGTCGGAAATATTGCAGGAATTCCCTAAGATAACTTGCTTGAGGTGGTCTTGAACAACATCTGTAATATCAGCAACTTTCCTTTTTATTAGCGGTGGGGTACAGCTTTTATCAACTAAAACCCAGCCTGCAGACATAGCTTTACTAAAGCCAACCTTGGCATTGGGGAGTTTCAACAAGTCTGCTTGTGGAATACCACTCTCTGGCACGGCTTTGAAGATATTTGCCTCATGACTTCCTTGCTCTGCTATAAGTTGTCCTTCGACAGTTACCTCAAGATTATTTTCGCTGATGGGGTCTGCTACGACAAGATCTCCATTGGCCTGTATGCTTTTCAACGCACCTATTATCTTCTGATGGTCTTCATTGAACAGCTTTGCTAAAACCAACGTGTTAACCTGCTCATTTTCCGACAAATACTTTAAAATCCTTTCGCTCAACTGGGACATCCTTGTAGTTCTGTCTAGCACTCACAAATTACAATCACCTCGCTGACATATCTTTCTGCTAATATAAGTAGTTGCCCGGAATAGCACTCCATATATTTCCCAAAACACTATATTTTTGTTAATATATTTGAGTAATTTCCTAGGGAAGAAAAAGGAAATAAAGAAACCTAGGTTAAATCCAGTTAAATCTAGGTTAAATCAAATCAGTCCGTCAGCACAGACAGTAGCATGAAACATGTGGCGTGGCAAAGTAATTCGTGATGTGGCACCAGTTGCCGCGCTGAGTTTCTGAAATGTACTGAGCACTGAGCAGGAGCAGAGACACAACAAATTGTGTTTTCTACTATTTGACAATACTTAATGCTTAAAAACAAACACTGGTATGTTAACTGCTTGAAATACATGTCATTTTCGCATAAGTTTAACTCTGAACGTGAATATTAATATAAATTTAAAATATTTACAGATGTACCAGTTACATTTACAGATGTACCATGCGAGACCTCCGTAACATGAAACATGATATACCAATAACCCCTCTAATAAGGTGTTGTTGGATATACCCAGACTAGAAGTACATTGCTTCTTTAGATTATAACCTTATTGTCCTAGTACATGATGATGTGTGTCGTTGAAACTGGGCAGCAGAGTTGGTTGGTCGGTCCTTATTGAAATAAAAAAAAAAATAATCAAATGCAATAAATATTTTATTTAAGATTTAGAAAAAACAAAATACCTATATCATTTTATAAATTCAGCGAAATATTTCATCTCCTCCACCACAAATTTAATGTGTCTCTGTTCTTCAGTTTCGTGGGCGGTTCTTGTATCAATCTCACTACTCGACTTCTTTTTCATACCTACCACAGCACATTTCGTGTCTGTTACCACAGCACTTCAACCGCCGTATCGGTTCTGCACATGCGCAGTTCGATATGGATACGGATACGAATGAACTATGTGGCATGCTTTAAGTTCCTACTTCCTATTGTCAAAATGACTTCAACTGTACACGAAATGTTCACGAAAACATGGAAGATGTCACCACAATTAATATTACAGTGTTAAATACATTCACTACCTTAATATAAATATTTATACTCATTACTCAGTTCTGTCTTCTATCATACATTGGGACCTTATCATATACTGGTACTGGTACGAAGTGACATATTGCCGCTTTTCATGAAATATAAGTCCTGGTTCCGAAATAGTGTGGACTGATTTATCACCAGCATATGGACGGCTCAGGGAGATGAGGGGCGAAGGGAACAAAATTCCATAGGCGTATCATTTTTTTTTGCAATGGGTTCCTCATCTGTAATTGCACAAAACACACTATTCACACAGACTTTTGTCAACGAAGGGCATATATCAACTGCTTCAGTTTTAGTGATTCCAGAATACCGTTCCAATATTCCTTCCTATAAATTTTTCATCATTTCCAGTTCTCCTCCTGTCAAATTCGGTCCCTTACGATTGGAATTATTGGTTTTAGAACCACTACTTCTCGCATTCGTCGCTTCCATAGCATAAAAACATTAAACACTCGCGTATAACACAATATTACAATTAACTTATATCGCGAATCAACCGTACATAAGACACAATGAAGCGCCACTGTCGGACCAAAACATACATGCATGAAACAGCGCATTCGTCAATATATCCACGGAAACCTGGCGTCTTTACCTTTGATCAATGAAATTTATTTTAATTTAGAAACCTAAAACTCACCAATGAGGGCGATAGACCCGGTTAGTAATGAGTTCTGCCCACCATTTCTATAGAGTGTATACAAACTTGCACACTAAGAAATTCTGTGATCCATTGTAAATAGGCAGACCGTTCAATTGTGATGGTGGTGTGATATTATGTATGAATCACTCCACACTATTTCGGAACCAGGGAATGTTCTTGGTCTTAGTACCATCACCCTTTTCAGTATGCCTATATCATGGTTTTTGTATTTAGTGAGGATTTTACATGGCCTGGCAGCCTGTGAGTAGTCTTCAATTTCCTCACAGTAGGCTCTCCACACTTCTCTTTGTTCTTGTCTAACTAGCTTTTTAAACTCCCTCAGGTGGGTCTAGTATTGGTCCCAGCCTGATTCAAGTTTTGTCCGTTTTGCTTTGTTGAAAGATGCCCTTGTCCTCTGTTTCAAGTCCATCAAGTCCCGGCACCACCATTTGGTGGCTTCCCCAGGGGCTCTCGAGACTCTGCGCGGGCAGATGTTTCAAAAGCTTTCCTCATGAATGTTTTTAGAGTGCCTGTATATTCCTCTATTCTGCTACTACCATTGAGCACGTCGAGTTTTTCCATGTTCTTCCCGAGTTGATTTCGATATTTATCGTTGCTGGTTCCTCGGGGATCCCGAAATGGTTTCTTTTGTGCTTTAACAAGATTAATTTCAAAGTTAATTCACCGGTGGTCTGCCATTACGACAATGTCAGGCATATGCCAGTTTTGGATTTATTTGGATATATTCAATGTAGCCAGTGTTATATCTATTATAGTTTGCCTTCTATAGAGTTTACAAATGTCGGTATGCAACCTCTGTTAATTATACTAATATAATTAACAGAGGTTGTACCGATATTTGTAAACTCTAGAAGTCAAACTATAATAGATATAACACTGGCTACATTGAATATATCCAAATCAATCCAAAACTGGCATGTGCCCGACAATGCAAGAGGTAAGTCACTTTATGACTATATTAACGGTAGTAATCTTAGGATTACTACCGTTAATATAGTCATAAAGTGACTTACCTCTTGCATTGTTGTCTGTACTGCCCCAGGTCACATGGTGTGCGTTGGCGCCACAGCCCATGATCAATTCCCAGTTTTGGGAGTGGCACTGATGCCACAACAACAGCTTTTGGTTTGCCGGCAATTATACATTCCACCTTCGCTGCCATCAGGTCAGACGTTGAAAGGTGTTGTAGATGCTGAATTTTGATGTGCCGAGGGGCATATATGGCCGTCCTCGACCTATCTGTTGTAGGTGAGCTAAAAATAACACCATTTAATCTTGTTAAGCCAGATATTCTGGTTTTAACTATCCAGGGTTCCCGAATTAGCGCCAATGCTCCTGCTCCGCGTCGAGGCGGCTGCATAGGACTACCGTTGTCGCCTTGCAGTGTTACAGGTTGCATTGCACTATTCTTAACTTATTTGTACCCGCCATTGAGGTGTCAAAGAGGGGGTATGGGGTGTCCCTAGAGTTGGGTAATCTCCCTCTCGGCTTGAGGGGAGACGTCTTCCTTAGAGGATGGTAGTGGAGCTGAGGAGGTGGCTGTAATCAGCTCAGCCTCTCCAGCCTCCGTCTCCATCCTCTGCTCCTGCCGGGGTTGTTCGGTTGGAGGTTTCCTTTTTATCCGGTTGTTCCGGCTTCACCTTCAGGGCAAGTGATTGGAAGAGGTAATGTAACCTCATCGACCTCGCCTTGATGGTTTTGATGTCCTCGTCTCCTATTCCGAAGACGAGTAGTTCTCCTCGCGGATTGTCTTTAGCCTCGTGGTGGAAGAGACACCACCGACGCACGCTAACCATCGGCTTCTGCCCTGCTAGGTGACTGATTAAGACCTTCTTTTCCTCATGGGCGCATTACGCTTCCACGGGGATCCAGAGTGTAGCCTTTGTCAGCCTCGGCAGTTGGTCAGTACGCACGACGGTCATCGCAGCGTTCTCCCAAGGCTTTAGACTAGCCACGGATTCTTTAAGCCATCCCAGCGTTTGATCGTCGTCGCAGACAATTCTGATTATCTCATCAGAATATGTCCACGAGCGAAATGCTGGTGGCGTTGATGTGTTGCTGTTGGGGGCGGAGAAGATTACCCTATCCAATTCTCCTTTCAGTGCATTTTGACAAGGACCTCCTTATCTTTAGGAATTTTCCCATAGGGGTTATCTTTGTTTATTATTGCCACCCTGAGGTGACTCAGGGCGGCGTCCTTGTATCCGGTCAGGGGGGCAGCCTTTGGACTAGGGCCCTGCCTCGTCTTCTTATACCCTCTTGGGGTATGTTTCGAGGAGGTTCCCGACCGGTTTCTTTTCTTCCCTTCTCACTCTTAACGTAGTGAACTACTGTCGTGATAATTATATACATCTCTTGTCACTTCCTCCCCATTCCAGTCATCGCTTCCAACCCCTGGATAAAGGAATTTTTGGCCCACTTAAGTCTTCCTATTCTCAGTTTTGTGACAATTGGCTTGTTTCTAATCCGGGAAAGGTTATAACGCAGTCGGAAATATCCGGGTTATTTCGTATGTCCTATTATAAGGTTGCCAATATAGAAAAGGCAATAAATTAATTTTCGTCCACTGGAATTTATCCCTACAACTCGGATATTTTGGGGACGAAGATTTTGCTCCTTCGGCTGTAAGGACAAATGAAGAATATGAGAAACTCCTGGACAAAGAAAATGAACCGCCAGTTCATAAAGCAGACAAAGAAGTGCCTGTCGGTTCTCCTGCAAAAGATTTGATCAAGGCCTTCGGTGATGTACCAATTAATGATGGATCATCAAACAACAACATAATAATCGAAATAATTGATCAAACACTTAGTGTTCCGGCAGCAATTGAGATTATTGAAAAACCCGTCATGGATCAAGTAAACATCACCTTAAAACCATTTTACTTGTCAACGATGATAAAAATAAAAACGTTATCAGTGATAAAGGTATTATGTCAGGTTCTGCAGATAGTCTTCTTCGTCGCCAAATAATGCGAAATAATGGACGTGCGTACTCTTAGTCGCCGCACCCTAAACAGCTCACGAGCTCCGTCACCCTGAGCTACAATGCGTATTCTCCATACCAACCTGAATGCCATGCAGCCGGGCTCTAGCAAGCCCAGCGAGAGGTAGGAAGGATCCCTAAAACACCTGATATGACATCCCCGGGGGTAATATACTAATATACATCGGCGAAGAATGCCAACAGCGCCAGAAGCAAGGCTTTACCGGTGGGGCTCATCAGCCAGGACCGGGGTGGCTGCGCAACTTCGCATGGCACTGATCACATTTGTCGGGAGGATTACGTGAAACGCGCGACCTACCCCTTACGAGGCGGTCTCGGCCTACCTAGATATTAGGGGTAAAGAGCGATAGTATCGCTCGGTCCCCTCTTTTTGAGGTCACATCTTTAGCCAAGAATATTGGCGCTTCTTAGTGTTAACTAGTCTTCGAGGACGTTCTTTCTGAATTACAGTGTCAACTCAATGTAAGTATAGGGTAGTGATTCGAATTTATATCCCATGCTTCATCAAAACGGGGGAAATTTGTTGAAATATTCTTGACTCCCAAAACATCTGGAACGAAGTTTAAGTAGTATATAAACGATTTAAATATGATAAATATTTACCTACTATAAGAATTATGTAAGTAAGAATTACGTAAGACAGATATTACATATTTCTGTAAATATTACATATTTCTGTAAATTTTAATTTCACATTAGACAATAATAAATCCCTAGTTTCCTGTCTGGCACGATGCATTCATCTCCTCACCCTAAAGGGTGGAGATATATAAATATATATATATATATATATATATATATATATATATATATATATATATATATATATATATATATATATATATATATATATATATATATATATATATATATATATATATGTATATATATATATATATATATATATATATATATATATATATATATATATATATATATATATATATATATATATATATATATATATATAATAGAAACCTTCACAGATGTTCGTAAGATATAAATTTTACGTTTAATATTCAACGATGAACAAGATTGTATACCTACCTAGCATATTGTTGATATAAGATTGATTGCTCTGTAATAACGTCCACAGTTCAGTGTACATATAGTTGAAATTTGACAAAGTGGGAATACATAGTCAAATGCTGGACATAAGGTTCCTAAATAATAATATAATGATGGCATGATTCTAGCTATCTTGTTGCAAGCACACATATAGAGCAACTTGTCGAAGCTGTATGGTAGCAAAATGGATATAAAACGGTTTGACAATCAACTAAAATCTGTAAAGCTTAAGCATGTCACATAGTACAGTGAAATAAAGTAATTTGAAAGGAAATAATTGTGATTGTTGTAAATATTCTGAATTCGTAAAAATTTAATGACAGTACCTGTCATAATATTTCAAATCTACAGCGAGAGTACAGAGAGAACAGAAAGATATTCTATTGAATAAGATAGACCAAATTTAAGAAACAAATAGATATTATATAGTTAGGAAATAGTTTAAGAGAATTATAGATTATCCAAAAGACATTGATACAAATTGTAATACGTAGATTAAGGTAAAACAAACATTAATAGTGAAAGTATGAATAAACTTGATGTGAGTGCGCTATAGACATTTTAATAAATGTGTATCGTAGTAACAATAAATTATCTAGTGGGCGGGAAAAAAGAAAACAGGGACGTTTGAAAAGAAACAAGTTGTTGATTAGTAACGAAAAAGGAGAAAAAAAGGCGAGAAGCGGAATTGGATTGGAGAAAATATGAGAATAAAAACAATGATAAAAACCATAAAATAAGAAAAGGAGCACCTACCCTGTAAGAATATCCAAGGATGGATGGTAAATCGTCGATGTAAGCGGCAGCATCGATCCATATATATGCAGTAGCCAAGGAGGTCATAGGATTTCCTACAAAAGGACAAGTTACAATAACTTCAACCAAAAATACAATAAGGTATCTGAAATATATTTAGTTAAATTGCTAGCAATCAAAATTAAAGAAAGAATTCGATTCAGAGATAATATATAAAATAAAGCTTTATTAAAAATAAATACTTACCCCAGAAAATTCATTTATAAAAGAAAAATCACAAATATCAATTATCTTCGATATATAACGTTTCCAAACGGCCATGTTTTAACCGAAACTAATAACCTCAATAGGGGGCGCCTCTGCGAACAGCTGTTTTCATAATGCATAGGCAAAGAGTTTGTATAGATGACCAGGCCAACACCAATGTGTATCACTGATAGTATATAGGTAGAAGACATAAAATTTTAGATTGAGTACCTACTTAAGTTTCATATATATAATTAGTTATCAATATAATAGAAACATATTGTTGTTATCTAAATAAAATAATACATATATCTATTTTTAGTATTTAATTAGTATTAGAATGGTGTCTATTTGTTCATAAATATGAAATTATAAGTACAAGGTACTATTTAAATTTTCAACTTCTTTATAAAAAATAAAACAAGATATATATATATATATATATATATATATATATATATATATATATATATATATATATATATATATATATATATATATATATATATATATATATATATATGTCATTTTACAGTCCTCCTTTATCCATGATGTTCAGGGCAGCTCATATTAATGCTCAAAAGAGTTGTTTGTTAGAGTTTCAACCCGCTGACGCATCAGCTAGATATGGTAGATAGGTATCTGGAAAACCCGCCCTTGCCCAAGGGCTTATGTATGATGTCCTTAACGCTGATTGTATTCTGGGGACCGCTGCAGTATTCGCAAAATAGAGTTATCAGATTTTACTTATTCCTTTTTCTAATAATAAAAATCCATTGATGGG
>CAXKVY010015405.1:0-22980 GCA_964058915.1 Tetropium fuscum
GTCGTCAAATTCCATAATATCGAGGGAAATCCATTTCCCGACGTAGATAGGAATATTTTGAGTACTGATCAGCAGTATATGTTTGATATGTTAAAAGCGGTATCGCCAGGAAAATGCAGTCAAGATTTAGCTGCTATTCAACCAGGGCCGGTGGTGCATTCTAGGTGGCTAACAAGTGCAAACCGAATCCTTCGCCTCTATGTGGCATCCGAAGAGCCTTCCGAAAGTTTGATACATTTAGTTACTTATATTTTAAAAGTATATGGTTTCATATAAAATCAAATGTAGCGAAGGACCTCAATACTTATGGAGGCTAATTATGTATTCAAGATATATGCCGGACCGCCTAAGAAAAACCGTGGATGCTGTTATACAAAGAAATGCATATTTTGCTCATATGGAGAATTTGCTTCTGGCAATGTTATGTGATGATAGAATTCATATTAGAAAATTAGCTTGCCATAGAGTGATCGCTGCCAGGAAAAGTAATAAGAATTCGTCACTTGTCAAAAAATTTCGTGTACCAGTATTAAACATGGAAGCCGATTAATATACTGATATTATTTACTGGAGTAATGTTGATGTTGAACGAGTAGAACCTCCAATTGTAAAACACGTCTCTGATGAGGACTTGGTGACATTTATATTAAATGAGAATCCTTCTGCACAACTTTTAAATGTGCCTAGTTTCCCGTGTCACACACAAGGGACCGAGAGATGTGTAAAACTGGTTACGGAGGCTGCATCTCTTGTGTGTGGAGAAGAAAGAAGGGATGGCTTATAAGATCTCGACTGGAATCTAGAAATATAATGAAATCCTTCAATACGAAATTTAAATTCAAATAATTTTTTTTAGGGTTACATTCATATTTGTAGTTATTTTTGTGCTTGAGTTTTATTTTTCTTTTTCATTAGTTTACACACTAAAATAATTCTTTTAGTTTACTATCCATGACCTCTCTATATCTTATAAATAATAATAATATATAAGTACAAAAAATAAGTTTTATTGTTTGGGGTGCCTACAAAAATTTCCTACCGTCTAAGTTTAATTACTTGGGGCACCTACAAAAATTTTCCAACCGTCTCCAGTTTTTACACACGTACTTTTTAGACATACAAGAAGGCTTGCCACATAGGGTTATAAAAATTTTTGAAAATAAAAAAAAACAATTTTTTTACCATAGGTGGGGCACCTGAAGGACACGTTCAAAATAAAATTTTTTTTTAGAATATCAATTAATAATGCATGTAGCAAGTTTTGTCAACTAGCCCGCTATCAAATAAAATACTTTCTAATATTTCAGTAATTTCCGATCCACCTTACTGTAGAATATGGAGTGCCACAAGGTACAGTGTTGGGTCCGGTTTTGTTCTCTATCTATATAAATGACCTATTCTATTCTATCCTTGCGTAAAGCAGACATTATATGATTCGCGGATGACACTGCAATATTTTTCAAAGCCAACTCATGGGAAGAATTAAAAATAAGTGTTGAAAATGACTTAACGGATATTAAAAACTGGTTGGAAAAGTTAAGAAGAATAAATTTCGAAAAAACTAACTACTTACCATTTAGCTGCTACGCTTCTGATCTTCCTCCATTTTTACACATAAAAATTTAAATTCATAAGAAGGAACATATCATGCCCTCAACAGAAATTAAATATTTAGGAGTTGTCATTGACAGGCACTTACGATGGGATAAACATATAAAATATACTATAAGGAAACTACAGACGATACTCTATAGATTTAAATACTCACCAAAAATATCTAAAATATTTTTTTTAATATCTAAAACGCCCTCATTTAACTTCTCTCAAGCTATAGTTTTTTAGTTATTTACAAAAAAACCAGAACGGTTTTTCTCAACTTCGCGATTTTTATAGGTTAAGTTCGCCATTCAGGCGCGAGTTGAAACATCTATAATTTTACTGTAAGGAAGATAATATTATTAATTCTGATGCTATTAAGTATACTATACGTAAGATTTTTTTACTGTCATAAAAATAGTAATGTTAAATTTAATTCTGATACAGAACAAAAAATAAGAACATGAGGTTATAAAAACTATTATTCATATCATCTATATAGTCGAATATAGAAAGTATATTAACTCTAAAAAAAATCATATATTCGGGTACGATTATGTACTGTAAATAGTTCCATTGTGCATTAAGCTTAACTAAGATGCATAATAACGTGATACAAAATGTATATCCTACAGTCTTACAAAACTTATTGTATTATAATAAAATAAATAAATATATATATCCAACTTGTTCACAATTAGCTGGCTACATTTCTAGCGAAAGCATCCTCAGTGTTTCTCCGCTATTTATATTTAGGTGTCTGGATGGGATCAGCATCAGTTTCCAGAGTACTTTTTTACTAGCGCATTCCATACATCTGGATATTTCGTTTGAACAAATCTCGCAATCCTCTTCGCGTTAGACATTTGTTTATTGTCACAGGATTTGCAGTTGTTTCCAATTATCTCCGGTAAAGCATCTGGAAAAGGAAATGTATCTAATAGTCCGGTCAATTTAGACATAAAAATGAGAGCGAGGGTACATAAATTCGCATCAAGCTGAAAATTGGTAGAATTATTAAAAATGTGATTATAAATAAAACTTAAAAGTTCCCCATCATTCCCGTGTATGGAAAAAATTTTACTCGAGGTCAAAGGTCAAAAAAATGAGTTTTTCGCGATTTTCAGCGAAACGGTAAGTCTTATCATAAAAATATATTAGACAAAAATTGTAGGTCATCATATTATCTATCAAAAATGTATCAGTGCTTTTTTTTCTACGAGCCACCCTTTCTGGGATATAACGATTCAAAAAGTTGTTCAAGTTGTTATGGGCATAATATGCATGAGTGCGCCACGTATATACATCTTATCTAGAGTTGTTATATATGTTGAAATATTTTTCTATCGGTGATTGTAACTTATACTTAAAATATAAAATATACATAACTATAAGAATATCAGGTCAAATGAAACCCAGTCCCTTACTTCATACGCCAGTGTAACTTCGAGGACAACATCTGTCTCTTGTTCTATTGTGTGCGTGGCTAGGGTCTTACACCTGCTATAATAAATGAAATACCGTTAGTCTTGAACGACACGCTGTAGTGAAATCACGTGTTTTTCCTAACCTATATCGTGCTGTTTTGACTTTTATAACAAAAATGTCTGAATATTGTTTTATTTGTGCTAAACTTTTAACTGAAAGTGAAGTTGTTACTGTTGAACGTGGTATGAAGTCATTAATTAATGCAAGTATCGAAAGAGCAGATGAATTTTCAGAATTTCTCAAAAATCAGAAATCTGTGATAATACATGAAAATTGTCGTAAAAATTATACTCGAAAGTCTTCTATTGCTGCAGCTAATAAAAGACAACGTGAAGAACAAGAAGCCAGTACATCCACAGTAAGTCCTCCTCGTACTAGATCACGTGTCAGTGAATCAGCTTTTTGTTTTAAAGAACTATGCTTATTTTATGGCCAGAAATTGAATGAAGAGTATGAAAGAAGAAAATCCTTAGATTTTCGCCGTCGAATTAGCCAAGTAAGTACACTTCAATTTAAAGATTCAATTCTGGAAGTAGCTCGGACTCGTGACGATGCTATAGCAAAAGCTGTTCTTGCTCGAGTCGCATTTGAATATGATTTAGTTGCTGCTGAAGCAACTTAAGAAATTAAACAGGATTACAACTGACCCGTGGAGTAGGTCTACTGGGGAAACCACGTTAAAAAAAACGCGCTAAGTACACTACCTCATAGGTGGCGTGGAAACGTGTGCATATTATGGCCATAACAACTTGAACAACTTTTTGAATCGTTATATCCCAGAAAGGGTGGCTCGTAGAAAAAAAAGCACTGATATATTTTTGATAGATAATATGATGACCTACAATTTTTGTCTAATATATTTTTATGATAAGACTTACCGTTTCGCTGAAAATCGCGAGAAACCCATTTTTTTGACCTTTGACCTCGAGTAACATTTTTTCCATACAGGGGAATAATGGGGAACTTTTAAGTTTTATTTATAATCACATTTTTAACAATTCTACCAATTTTCAGCTTGATGCGAATTTATGTACCTTCGCTCTCATTTTTCTGTCTAGATTGACCGGACTATAAGCGTTGTATCGTAATATTGCAATCAAATTCACCATATAGGTAAAGCATATGGTAACACATACTATTATACCCTGGTTCCGAAATAGTGTGGAGTGATTCATACATAATATCACACCACAATCACAATTGAACGGTCTGTCTATTATGGCCGAGTGTACCGTATGTTTTAATCTTGGATTAGGTTTAAGCCTGACTTATTTTGACACATTTGCATACAAATATGTCAAACTAAGTCAGGCTTAAACGTAATCCAGGATTAACACGCACGGTGACTCAGCCATTAGTGTGCAAATTTGTGTACATTCTATAGAAATTATGGGCAGAACTCATTAGTAACCGGGTCTACCGCTAGCTGCGCCGCTATAGCAAATGCAACGTGTTTTCATTGGTGAGTTTTAGGCGTTTCTAAATTAAATGAAATTTCATTGGTCAGAGGCAAAGACGCGGGATTTCGGTGGATATATTGACACATGCGCTGTTTCATGTTTTGGCGCGACCGCGGCGTTTCATTGTGCCTTATGCACGGTTGATTCGCGATATAAATGAATTATAATATTGTGTTATACGTGAGTGTTTAGTGTTTTATGCGATGGAAGCGAGGAATGCGAGTAGTAGTGGTTCTAAAACCAATAATTCCAATCGTAAGCGACCGAATTTGACAGGAGGAGAACTGAAAATTATCAAAAATGTATACGAAGAAATATTGGAACGGTATTCTGGAATCACTAAAAATGAGGCAGTTGATATATATGCGCTTCGTTGACAAAAGTCTGTGTGAATAGTGTGTTTCGTGCAATTACAGATGAGGAATCTATTGCAAAAAAAAGAAAACGGAAACTAGTGGCAGAAAGAAAATTGACGCCGACGAAGATGTCAAATACGCAATTCGCCGGATTATCCATGGTTTCTTTTCTAAAAATAGGATTCCGACACTGAAGATAATTTCACTAGCTATTTCTGATGATCAATCTTTAACCAAGTTAACTCGGAAAGTTCTTTTGAGAACTATGCACAAGATGAATTTTCGTCATATAAAATGAAATCGGAAAAGTCTTCTTATTGAGAAAAACTTCCTGTTTTATTTATTTTTCTTTGTGATTTATTTACGTTTCATTTGATTTGATTTTATGTGCCCACTATGTTTTCACGTTTCTTTTTTTCTACGAAATATGCACTTATTGATTATATTATACACTTTTTATTTATATTTAAGACTATACTGAATGTTATGTTTAAATTGAGTGATGTAACTATAAATTTAGGCAATTTGTCCTGTTACATCAATAAATAAATCAATAAATAAATAAATCAATGTTTATAACATATGCATGTAAGTATTATATTTGTTATTTATAAATTGTTTGTTTTAGTAGTTCTACCATGTTACCAGTTTGTTATTTAATTGTTTATTTCTTTTTGTATATTTCACTTGCCATATGTACAATTTTGTATCTTCTTCTTGGCTAATAAAATATTGCTACTATTATTATTATTAAAATATATACATTTCAATTTCTGTAACTAATATAAAAATTAATGATAGATTAATTAGAATTAATGCTATAAAGTAGCATAATATTTCGAAATAAAACAGCATGTATAATTGGAATTCATTTGTTTCTGTAAATTTTGAAGAACTGGGTATATTTAAAAAATATCTATATGTCTGTTTTAGTAGTCAATATATTGAAAATCAACGCGCTAACACGTCATGTAGATAATATGGATTTCCTTTCTCCAAAATTTGATACCTAAATAAAACCCAATTACGTTTCAAATAAGTATTATTTAATAAGTAAACCTTACTTCTAATTTAAGTGTATCTACTTTTAATTAAAATCTTAATTTTTAATAGTTACACAATAACCTTCCGCATCTAATGTGCGAATCGTAACCAGACATAATCATGTTCTTTATTTTTTTTAAATCCTTGCAAAACACTTGATTGATCAATTCGGTGTTATGCATTATCGTTTTCCTATTTTTCTCTGATCTCAAATTTAAAAAATGACTACCAGAACATAATAGACGATTTGAAATTATACTATTAATAAACTATTTTTTTATAACAAAAATACTTATTACTTTAAAAATATTAAAATATTTTTAAAGTAATAAGAAAATATCAATTATAACATATTATATAACAACGACTATTTCCCTCGTCTTAATTTCCACCAATCACAAACGCGCAATTTTCAATTACCTCCAGCTAAAATACAGAAAACAGAAGATACTGCAGCCTCCTCGAGCTTCTCACTGTACAGCTGGACCCATCAACGGACCCATCAACAACATTAATGATTTACCTACACCCAACGTTATCAATGAGTTAACTACTGTATACCAAAATTGCTATTTATATTTTAATTGTACAGTGCCGTTCAATTGAAAGTAAACGACTGTTATGAGAAATTTTAGAAATTTTCCCATTGTGAAGCAGGCTTTTGTAAACAGATTACATTCAAAATTATTTTAGGTTGAAATATCTGTCAGTTATAGGGTGACAGCATTTTATATACAGTATTTATTAAGGAACATCTATATGGTAAGGGCGTCTCTTGGAAAAAAATCCATTAAATTAACAAACTAACTGAGAACTTAAGAAAATTACTATGAATTAATACACTGCGCAACTTATTTAACGCACAACCAAAAAGTTAACTCAAATTTTACGTTATGTATTTTCGACAATTTTTGTTCGTTTTGGTCGATTTTTTTTTCAAATTGTAGATTTTTCTCTTAGGAATATCACTGTCTTAGTTGTTTTGGTAAAACGAATGATTTTGATATTATACCAGGTGCTATAAAAATGTTATGTTTTTTTCCGAAATTTCAAAACGTCCTGTGGGCTACACAAGGTATTGCAAGTTATTGCAATTATAGCCAATTATAGCAATTAAAGCCTCATGTTTTTTCTACATTTTCTTTTTATATTCATTTGTTTATCTCTGTTACTTCATAAAATATCCAATTTTTGAGTTGACGTAATTTTTATTAAATTTATTAACTTTCTTTTTTGTCAAGTGCTCATTATTTATTACTCATTATACTGGTTCAATGCCTCATTTTGCGTTCTGTTTTCCTTGATATCTTATAATTTATTGAGAGATGCAAGGTGTTTTAGAAGAGAAAAAGGTCTTAAAAGGACAAAAACTCAAAAAACATACCTAGAAAAATGGATTGCTTTAATCAATAAAACAACGAATAACAGGAAACAAAACAAAAGTAAATAGAGAATTAGTATCTGGTGTTTCCACCCCTTCCGCGAATGACCTCCCGACATCTTTGGTTCATACTTAAAACCAAAGTTCTGATTAGGTTCTGATCTAGCCATTCCATAATTCCATAATTCGACTAGGCGACCTTCCAATTGTTGTAAATTTTGAGGTTGTCGTCCCTCACTTCGTAACCGCCGACCGATAAAATCCCAAACATGTTCAATGGGGTAAAGGTCGGGGCTACGGGCTGGCCAGTCTGTGATCAATTCCTACTTCTTCAAGATAATTTCTCACGATAAGACTCGTGTGGGGACGCGCATTGTCTTGCATAAGTAAAAAATTGGGTCCTATATAGGGGGCATAAGGCAAAACATGTGCTTCAAGAATGTCTGTGATGTATCTGTCAGAATTTAGATTTCCATTCACAGTTACCAAGTCCGTTCGCCCAGTCAAAGATATTCCGCCCCACACCATGACGGATCCACCTCCATATAAAGTTGTGTGCAAAAAATTGCATTGACTGTATCGCTCATCGGGTCTTCGGTAGACGCGATTACGTCTGTCACAATTATACAAACTGAACCTTGACTCATCAGTCCAAAGAATATGTTCCCAATCTGCTTCCATCCAATTAACATGCTCATTGGCAAAATTCAATCTGGCTCTTCGATGATCTACTGTTAATGCGGGTCCGCGAGCAGCAATCCTGGGTCTTAAATTTACCTCCCTCAGTCGTCGGCGTACAGTTTGAACGCATATGAGTGGACCACCTGCGTCTTGAAGTTGTGCTCTTAAATGTGTTGCAGTTATAAATCGTTGTCTTACAGCATTTACTCTTAAAAAACGATCCTGGATAGCAGAGGTAACACGAGATCTACCTTGACCGGCCCGTCTGGAATGTTCTCCTGTTTCCGCGTACCTTTGAATTGCTCTCGCTATAGTTGTGTGAGACACTCCCAACCTTCCAGCTATGCGGTTGTAACTCGGTGGAGTTACACCATGTAATGTAGCTGCCTCAACACATTCATCACGAGTTAAATTTCTGGTTTGGCGTTCCATTATTCACTAATTATTGCTGGACTGTCAACAAAAAACTAATGAGACAGTTGTCAGTTTATGACGTGTAATCTTCGATTTCCATAGCTTGCTAGCTGTTTGAGTTGTCCGATAAACGCATTTCATGTGACTAAAAGCATATGGTGTTTCAAAACGGTGTATTTCATGAAGTAACAGAGATAAACAAATGAATAAAAAAAGAAAATGTAGAAAAAACATGAGGATTTAAATTGGCTATAATTGCAATAACTTGCAATACCTTGTATAGCCCACAGGACGTTTTGAAATTTCGGAAAAAACATAACATTTTTATAGCACCTGGTATAATATCAAAATCATTCGTTTTTACCAAAACAACTAAGACAGCGATATTCCTAAGAGAAAAACCTACAATTTGAAAAAAAATCGACCAAATCGAACAAAAATTGTCGAAAATACATAACGTCAAATTTGAGTTAACTTTTTGGTTGTGCGTTAAATAAGTTGCGCAGTGTATTTGGTCCAAGCACCATTCGCGTTTATAACTTTTTGAAGCCTATTTCTCATAGACAATATTAGTGTCCTGGTGTAATCCTCGCCAATATTTTCCCAGGCATTTTCAATCGCCAACCACAGTTCTTCTACGTTCGCTGGTTGGAAATTTCTGCTATACATGTCTTTTTCCATTTGTACCCATACATTTTCTATCGGATTTAAATTCGGCGACTTGTTAATAGGTAATATTAACACTAGGCAGAGTGTTAATATGGTCTGTATTCAGCCATTCAGTAACAACTCGTGATTTGTGAATAGAGGAATTATCCTGAAATATAAATTTAATTGAAATATGGAAAAAGGAAAGAGGAAATAAAAATATTTTCCTGCTGGAAAGTGAAGTTCTCGAGATATAAATTGGAAACGGAAGGTAACATAACATATTCCAAAATGCGAGCGTAGCTTTGACCAGTAAGACGCTCTCTGATTCTCCAAGTAACACCTGCTCCTTGGCAACATATCCATGCCCACACGTTGATGGAGAAGCGACCACTACGAGCTGTAGGATTTATATAGCGTTCTTCATATCGGCAATTTCTTGGGCGGTATACACGCACAGATCCATCATAGCAGGATTGAAAAACTTTTTCGTCTGAAAAAATTGTGTTGTCCCAAAAGTCCTGTGGCACACCGACAAATTGGTTGGCAAAGTTTAACCTCTGCCGTGGCAACAGAGCAACTTTATTTGCAGCCGAAAAATTCTTCAGCTCAGATGCTCTGATACGTCGTCTTGCGGTTTCCACCGAAGCAGGAAAATTTGTTAAGAAGCAGGCAGTCACTGCTGTATCAAAAGGATTCTGTCGGAGGTGGTCAAGGACGAGTCCGTCTTCCTCCATAGTACTGAATTTCTGACGGCCCCCTCTATGGACGTACTCAACAGTTCCTTCTGCATTCCATTTTTGCTTAATTTACATGTAAATGCAATCTTTACTCACATTCAAAGTATCTGCAAGTGCTTGCATTGACCATCCGTTCTGCAGTAACATCACCGCTCTCATTTTTTGCAGTTCAGTTAAGCGCGGCATAATAATAATAATTATAAGGAAAACTTCAAAATATAGAATAATTATTAGTAAACTGACAAATATAATTGACAATCAAGTTTTGATTACCTGAAAACCTGTTTCACATTAATTAAAAAAATCGTTTACGTTCAATTGAACGACACTGTACCATATACAATTAAGTTTGTATTATTTTGTGATTAAATAATTTTTTTCAGTTTTCATATTAATACCTACATATTTATGCATGTATAATAGGTAGTATGTTTTGTAAGCTATGTGTATGCAGAATAATCTGTTACTGATGAAATAGTCTTGTCAAATACCATTCGGACATCAAATTTTTCCTGTGAAAAAAATCGAAAAAACACGTTGCTAAGTAATATTTTAACTTCTCGTTAAAATATTACCTACGACAATTTCACGAGACAAAAGTAAGAGAAAATGTCATTAGCCGACGAACTGCCGAAAGCCAAAGCAAATTTTTCGCCCTACCTATAAGCGTTAAGTGAGAAATTGTATCTCACTCAAAGCTATCAGCAAAGTGCTTGTTTACCTTTCCTTTTCACGATATAGCATAAGGCATTGCTTAATGTCCGTGACCCTTGTCTAGGTAGTGAAGTAATCCAACTAAGAGTAATTGGACGTGAAGGTTTTTCGTTTTGATTTTAAATAAATCTATTTTACACAACAGCAAGTAATCAGTTTTTAATGGACCTTATTTTCTCTTTCTTCACTCATTGTTAGATTCAAATACTTATACGGAACAACAAGGTTTTGTAACCAAAATCCCTGACCCAGAGATAGGTTATTAGATGGATAACAACATAACAAAGGATTACTTTTAGAATATCTACTGCCTAACCGATGTGTGAGAGTTAATGAAAATGTGAGAGTTAATGGCACAATTTTTTTTAAAACCAGTAGACATGTGTTAATAGTATAGTCATTAATATAGTTTACTCTATTTTTCTCTCTCGATATACTTAGTAGGTACGATTATATTTCGAAATAAAAGCCTCAAATCTCGCTAAGCTTTTATATCATATAAATTATTGGGTTTAATTTAATTTAAAGATTATTTTTTTCTTCTTAGAGCATTTAAATAAAAGCTTTCGAAAAGCAGCGTCTACATCACGTATGGATCAAAGTGAAATTGGATCTAAACATATAAATGCCAAATATTTGAAAACACCTCTTGGCTACATAATGTCGATCATTAATGACTTCATGTCTCAATGCACACACTGAAGTCCGCCAGTCAACATAAATATGTATATTATTGCAATGTATGTATTTAAGCATATTATGCAAATTATATAGGTGTTTTAACATGGATTTAGATCAATTAATACAATTCTACGCATCTACTTACAACCATTTATTGAAGGCCATCAACACTACAACTATGAGGGGGGAAATATGTATTACTATTGCAATAAAGTGAAAGTTAGCCAATTTGTAGAAGTTAAGGTTATTCACCGCTGATGTGAGGAGCATTGTTATAATTAATTATATGTATGTATATGAGTAGCAGCGGTACGCGAAATGATACTTCATTTACGAACGCGCGATGCCACTTGGTGTTAGATTAGACGTTGAATTGATTCGAAAAATATATAACACAAGCCTAAAATTGATAAGTTGGATATTGGCATTCTATAATAAATATTTTAAGGATGTTCAGCTAGGGTAAAATATTTTGTGGAGTAAACAGATAGCAAAGGAGGATTTACTGACCGCATAGAATATAATCCGGTTTTTTCAGACTACCCGAGAAGGATCCAGGAAATTGGAAGATAGATATATATCATTACTAATTCCTCCAACCCTGAGGACTTCCTCCAACTCTGTTTGACTTTTTCAAAAATTAATACAAAAAAGGGGTAATACTGTCAAAACTGATAGATTATTTTTAACTGCAAACCCTAATTGAAAGCATCACAGTCAAAGGGGTGGTTAAAATATGTCGTGGTTAAAATCCACGTGGTTAAAATCTGCTACCACTGAGGTTGGCATTGATACCAAGAAAGTGAAGATCACTAACCATTCAGCGATGGCAACTGCGGTTTTCAGCTTAGCAAAAGGAGGGATCAGCGAACAGCAGCTGATCACAATAATGAAAACAATATTAAGTAATAACAATTAATGATTTTTTTATAATATGAGTCTGATTTTAATATAGCTCAATAAATACTTTCAATACCTGTTCATATTATGCTCTCTTTTTTCGCTCTCTTTTTGTAAAGTATATAAATTGCAAAGATATTTTGCAAATAATTGGTTAGATATTTATGGCACAAATGAAACGTCTTCCTTGCCTTTTAGTTACATGAAATAATTAAAAATAGATTAAGAGCATCTTAAATAGTCTGTTTTAATTTAAATTTTGCTACTAAAATTTACCGAAAATATATTTTTTGCAAAATATTCCTGATAAAACCATTTATTTTTTCATTTTGGTAATAATATTGGGGTGTTGTGTCCAAGAAATATCTTCCTCTGATCTTTGTTCTATGGAACAAACATTTGTTCTTCATAAGTAATGTTATCCCTATTAGGTATCAATAAATCAGTGTTACTGAAGTGAACGGAAGCTTTATTTTTTAAATTTTTGTTTGTCAGTTAGGTATTCCTTAATAATTTTTACTTAAAGAACATTTTTACTTAAAGCAAATAGGAGGAAATGGGATTACATTAACCTTAGTTTTTAAAATATTATTTTGACGGTATTTTATGACATACCAATTAATGCATATTATTCAAAACACTACAGTTCATTCAATATGTATGTATAGTTAACTGACCCTATATAAGATACCGCGCAGTTGCCACATGTAATTCTCAATTTTCTCAGTATTCAATTAAAATATCAAATTCCACAATACTATATTAAAGTTATTATTTATGAATAATTATTTATAAGTATTATAAGTATTATTTATGAATGTTATTAAATAATAATTGTGCACACAATAATATATTATAGGCCAAGATGTTACGTTTTTACATTTATTTTCGTCTACTTTAAATATGACAATTACGTAAACATCTATTTTTATAGTTAAAAGCGGCAACGTCGATCCACGACCTTTCCAATAACGAATATTCGAGCAGTATATCTCTTTTTAACTTATTGGAATCGTATCTCTCGGATCGGGATCGGATTCTCGGATCGAATAGGATCAGGTTCGCATATCTTACAGTGGCGTGTTCGCGGGAATTGCTAATATATTATTTATATATCTATACGACGTACAATATGTATGTATAGTTCAACGACCGGCAACCCTGACCTACACAATGTTTTTCATTGGCGTAGACATTTTTTTTCTTAGGGGGGGTGAAAGTAGAAGGTGATCTAGGATGGTAAGTACCTACATAAAAATAAAGTCAATGAACAATAGGTACCTACTTACAAGGGGTTAAACTACTTACAGGGGGTTAAAGTAGTAGGTTTTTATATGTAGATTTTCAACACTACAGCTGATATTGAATGCAAGTTTCCCCACCACTCATGAAGTATTGCTTTCAGCGCGTTACCATTTTTCAGTGGGTGGTTCGCTAGTAGCCATATTTCCCACAAAAAATAAAAATAATATGTACAAAACAGCTAAGTAGCCGTGAAAAATAAACTTTAAAACGGAAAAATGAAATAAATATATACCTATTCCAAAATAGAGCAAAAAATTTTTAACAAAAAATTAAACAATAAAATAAATATATATTTCAAAACATTCTCAACAAAAAATAAAAACAATAAATATATGTATATATATATATATATATATATATATATATATATATATATATATATATATATATATATATATATATATATATATATATATATATATATATATATATATATATATATATATATATATATATATATATATATAATATATATATATATATATATATATATATATATATATATATATATATATATATATATATATATATATATATATATATATATATATATATATATATATATATATATATATATATATATATATATATATATATATATATATATATATATATATATATATATATATATATATATATATATATATATATATATATATATATATATATATATATATATATATATATATATATATATACATGCGAATATCTTAACCAACGCACTACACTATCGCGAATGACCGTTACAATTTACGTGCGTATAACCCATGGATCATATGTAAGAGAGGGGACATTTGCTACTCCGTTCACTAAACACAGACGGCGCGTCATTTCGAAGTATACCTACATAGGTAGGTATATAAATAATATATTAGCAATACCCGCAAACCCGCCACTGTAAGAGATCCGAACGTTCCGAGAGTCCATAGGGACTGTCAAACTAACACAGACGGCGCGTCATTCCAATAAGTTAAAAAGAGATATACCACTTGAATATTCGTTATTGGAGAGGTCGTGGATCGGCGTTGCCGCTTTTAACTATAAAAATAAATGTTTACGTGATTGTCATATTTATTTATATATATATATATATATATATATATATATATATATATATATATATATATATATATATATATATATATATATATATATATATATATATATATATATATATATATATATATATATATATATATATATATATATATATATATATATATGTATATATATATATATATATATATATATATATATATATATATATATATATATATATATATATATATATATATATACATGCGAATATCTTAACCAACGCACTACACTATCGCGAATGACCGTTACAATTTACGTGCGTATAACCCATGGATCATATGTAAGAGAGGGGACATTTGCTACTCCGTTCACTAAACACAGACGGCGCGTCATTTCGAAGTATACCTACATAGGTAGGTATATAAATAATATATTAGCAATACCCGCAAACCCGCCACTGTAAGAGATCCGAACGTTCCGAGAGTCCATAGGGACTGTCAAACTAACACAGACGGCGCGTCATTCCAATAAGTTAAAAAGAGATATACCACTTGAATATTCGTTATTGGAGAGGTCGTGGATCGGCGTTGCCGCTTTTAACTATAAAAATAAATGTTTACGTGATTGTCATATTTAAAGTAGACGTACGTAAGTAGTAGAAGAATTACATGTGGCAACTGCGCGGTATCTTATATGGGGTCAGTTAACTATAAGTACATATTGAATGAAGTATACCTATGTAGGTATACATCGCTACGAGAGTTAAAATAAAAGAGTATGGCGGTTAGCAAACATGTTTGTTCGTTTCGTATGAAACCTGAAAAACTTAGATTTCCACCAGACCTCGCTTTATTTACGAGATGTGATAGGCATGTTAAAAAAATTTAAGGAAAATATTATTTGACGGCAGAAATGGAGAGTGGGTGTTAGAGCAAAGCCGACTTTAACAAAAAAAAAGTTGATTTGTGGGCTGCTCGAAGTAGGTACTGACATGTACTGAGGTAGGTAGGTACCTATCACATCCTCCACTTAAGACATTTCTTAAATAATTTTATCCAAAAAATATTCCAGTGCTTGAGGCCGCTAGGTTATAAATGCTAAATGCAACGATATAAGTTAGGTTTTTTATTGGGATTTACAAAACTGCGCTGAAAGCAATACTTCATGAGTGGTGTGGAAACTTGCATTCAATATCAGCTGTGGCGTTGAAAATATGCATATAAAAACCTTCTACTTTCACCCCCCCCAAGAAAAAAATTGTCTACGCCAATGAAAAATATTGTGTAGGTCAGGGTTGCCGGTCGTTCAACTATACATACATATTGTACGAACTGTAGAAATATAATGGAAAACTTTTTTCCTTCAAGAACCCCCGATTTGCTTCAAGAACCCCGTGTTCAATCATCGCAAGAGATGTTATTGAGTAAAATTAGTGAAATGTTACTTGAAATTGATGGAGCATTTACTCATATTCGAAAGGCTAAATTTAACAAAATTGTGTCTAAGTTACTTTACGTTTCGGTCCCTTTTTTGGGCGTTTTTCAAGTATTTGTATTTTATTTATGGCATATTTGACATAGGCCAAAATGACAGTTTTAATTAATTTTTAGGTTACTAATCTAGTCTAGTAACCTAAAATTAATAATTAATTTTAGGTTACTAGACTGTTCGATTAGTATCATAGGGAAGAACAGTCAAGAAACCCTACGAACTTAGGCTATTTTATATTTCATTATTATTCTAATTTTGGTTATGTTAATATTATGTAGATGTATATTTATAGTAAGTAGGTATGTATGTATGTACGTATATAAGTTTATATATAGGGAGAATGTTTTTTGTTAATTTATTTAATATTTTTATATTAATAAATTGTAGATTGCAGGAAGATGTTCTATATCTTTCTTGTTACTACATGCATTAGGATTTTTTAAATATAAATTGATTCTATAATTAGCCGTGTTTTATAATTTTGTTCTTTATTAATAACTTTAGTATTTTCGTAGTTAAATTGATGACCTGTTTCATTAGAATGTTTTTTTAGAGCAGTAATATTAGCTGAATATTTGTGACCTATTAAACGTCCTTCAAGAAGTTGCTTAATATGTCATAATAAGGCCCAAAAAGGGACAGAAACGTCAAGTAATCTAAACAGTCGTTTTATTGTTACCATCCTAAGATAAATCCTCCAAAAATTATCAAACATATACACCTAACACTTAGTCCCTGTTACTCACAATTAAAAAAAGGAGAACTGCTAATAGGATTTCAACAACATTTAAATATTGTAACGCAAGTTTATTAAAATTTAAATATAATTTTAAGAAATAAAAATCGCCATTTTTATACTTTTATATCTTACCAAGTAAGGAAAGATAGAAAAAAACTTATTAATAGCATTTTTGCTTTGTAAAAATAAAGGATAAAGGTAACAATAATTATTTAAAAAGCGCAGAGATGGATGTGCATTTGCAGAAAAATTATCGCTGTAATCACACCCAGGGTATCCAGGAGGAAAAAACTTCCGGGATGTTTGGTGATTGCTGTAGTAACGAGCTGAAATGAAAGCTTCTTATTGACTTAAAAATGGCGTTGTGAAATTTTCATAATAATAAAAAAATCGCCCCAAAAATATCCGCACTTTTTTCACGTTTCCAAAAGTATATCCCGAACTAGTTGCTTTAATAAAAAAAATAATATTTCACACGATTGCTCATCACTGATTATTGAGAAATTTAGCTTCTAGTGTAGTATATTGTTTAGAAATTTCACTCAAAAACAAAATAGTTTTAAGGTAATAAATTACCTTTAATCTGCTTTCCCAAGATGTCACATGGCGCTTTGTCGAGGGCGCACATTAGTTGCCTTTCCACGTAGTTACTTCCAGCTAGGCCCCTTTGACCTTGTGCCTTGGTCGTAATGGTCAAGATAAGAAGCGATACCGCCATCCACTTGGTCTGCATGTTTTAAGCTTAGGGCACAGACTGAGGGTGCCGCGTACCAAACTGCCATTTATATTCAAGGAACTCCTTTCACAGGAACGGATGCTGTCTATGATCATTTCTTTTCGTCAAAGTTCACTCACAGGTAAAGCTATCTGGTGGGAGAGATCTTCGGATCTTGCTGTAACAAGTGTAAGATTAAGAAAGAATGACATTAGCTCCGCGACTTATTGTCTTCGCTGATGACGGAGCAGCAAAGTGTAACGATTCCCCACTTAGTGAAATCTAAATTTGCCGAAGTAGGTACGATAGAATTGTCTGATAGAAATCAACCTCAAGAGATATACATTTCGATACATATAACCGTTCTGCTTTAGTTGTGCTGTAATAAAGGAAACGTACTTAGGCTGCCGGCAACTTATTTACTATTGATATGTTTATGTATTGAAACAATTATACTTCTAGATTAAATTAATGTAAACCAACTCCTAGTAAAAAACTTAAAAGCCTAAAGATAGGTTCTATAAGACATCTACAATTGAACAGTCTATATGTAAGTAATTAAATAATTTACGCAAAAAGAAATACACTGAAGTTATTCTATTAATAAAAGTATTACTACTAAAAGTATTCTATTGAAAATTTAAACTAATATATAGATACAGATGAATAGTTTTTAAGAGTTAATTGGACCAATTCCAATCAGCAATTGATTTCGCATATTATTTTATTGTATCCAGAAATTCACATTTAAAAGCGTGTTCCGGAAAATGTATATTCTTTCTTAACCTTTCTTAAGATATCTTCAATTGAACAGTCTATATGTAAGTAATTAAATAATATACGCAAAAAAATGTATATTCTTTTTTAGCCTTTCTTAAGATATATACAATTGAACAGTCTATATGTAAATAATACGCAAAATGTAATAATTTACGCAAAAGTAAATACACTGAAATTATTCTATTACCAAAAGTATTACTACTAAAAGTATTCTATTGAAAATTTAAACTAATATATAGATACAGATGAATAGTTTTTAAGAGTTAAGGAGCAATTCTAATCAGCAATTGATTTCGCATATTGTTTTACTGTATCCAGAATTTCACATTTAAAAGCGTGTTCTGGAAAATGTATATTCTTTCTTAACCTTTCTTAAGATATCTATAATTGAACACTCTATATGTAAATAATTAAATAATTTACGCAAAAGGAAATACACTGAAATTAATCTATTACCAAAAGTATTACTACTAAAAGTATTCTATTGAAAATTTAAACTAATATATAGATACAGATGAATAGTTTTTAAGAGTTAATTGGACCAATTCCAATCAGCAATTGATTTCGCATATTGTTTTATTGTATCCAGAAATTCACATTTAAAAGCGTGTTCCGGAAAATGTATATTCTTTCTTAACCTTTCTTAAGATATCTTCAATTGAACAGTCTATATGTAAGTAATTAAATAATATACGCAAAAAAATGTATATTCTTTTTTAGCCTTTCTTAAGATATATACAATTGAACAGTCTATATGTAAATAATACGCAAAATGTAATAATTTACGCAAAAGTAAATACACTGAAATTATTCTATTACCAAAAGTATTACTACTAAAAGTATTCTATTGAAAATTTAAACTAATATATAGATACAGATGAATAGTTTTTAAGAGTTAAGGAGCAATTCTAATCAGCAATTGATTTCGCATATTGTTTTACTGTATCCAGAATTTCACATTTAAAAGCGTGTTCTGGAAAATGTATATTCTTTCTTAACCTTTCATAAGATATCTACAATTGAACACTCTATATGTAAATAATTAAATAATTTACGCAAAAGGAAATACACTGAAATTATTCTATTACCAAAAGTATTACTACTAAAAGTATTCTATTGAAAATTTAAACTAATATAGAGATACAGATAAATAGTTTTTAAGAGTTAATTGGACCAATTCCAATCAGCAACTGATTTCACATATTGTTTTATTGTATCCAGAATTTCACATTTAAAAGCGTGTTCCGGAAAATGTATATTCTTTCTTAACCTTTCTTAAGATATCTACAATTGAACAGTCTATATGTAAATAATTAAATAATATACGCAAAAAAATGTATATTCTTTCTTAACCTTTCTTAAGATATATACAATTGAACAGTCTATATGTAAATAATACGCAAAATGTAATAATTTACGCAAAAGTAAATACACTGAAATTATTCTATTACCAAAAGTATTACTACTAAAAGTATTCCATTGAAAATTTAAACTAATATATAGATACAGATGAATAGTTTTTAAGAGTTAAGGAGCAATTCTAATCAGCAATTGATTTCGCATATTGTTTTACTGTATCCAGCATTTCACATTTAAAAGCGTGTTCTGGAAAATGTATATTCTTTCTTAACCTTTCTTAAGATATCTACAATTGAACAGTCTATATGTAAATAATTAAATAATTTACGCAAAAGGAAATACACTGAAATTATTCTATTACCAAAAGTATTACTACTAAAAGTATTCTATTGAAAATTTAAACTAATATATAGATACAGATGAATAGTTTTTAAGAGTTAAGGAGCAATTCTAATCAGCAATTGATTTCGCTTATTGTTTTACTGTATCCAGAATTTCACATTTAAAAGCGTGTTCTGGAAAATGTATATTCTTTCTTAACCTTTCTTAAGATATCTACAATTGAACACTCTATATGTAAATAATTAAATAATTTACGCAAAAGGAAATACACTGAAATTATTCTATTACCAAAAGTATTACTACTAAAAGTATTCTATTGAAAATTTAAACTAATATAGAGATACAGATAAATAGTTTTTAAGAGTTAATTGGACCAATTCCAATCAGCAACTGATTTCACATATTGTTTTATTGTATCCAGAATTTCACATTTAAAAGCGTGTTCCGGAAAATGTATATTCTTTCTTAACCTTTCTTAAGATATCTACAATTGAACAGTCTATATGTAAATAATTAAATAATATACGCAAAAAAATGTATATTCTTTCTTAACCTTTCTTAAGATATATACAATTGAACAGTCTATATGTAAATAATACGCAAAATGTAATAATTTACGCAAAAGTAAATACACTGAAATTATTCTATTACCAAAAGTATTACTACTAAAAGTATTCTATTGAAAATTTAAACTAATATATAGATACAGATGAATAGTTTTTAAGAGTTAAGGAGCAATTCTAATCAGCAATTGATTTCGCATATTGTTTTACTGTATCCAGAATTTCACATTTAAAAGCGTGTTCTGGAAAATGTATATTCTTTCTTAACCTTTCTTAAGATATCTACAATTGAACACTCTATATGTAAATAATTAAATAATTTACGCAAAAGGAAATACACTGAAATTGTTTTATTACCAAAAGTATTACTACTAAAAGTAATCTATTGAAAATTTAAATTAATATATAGATACAGATGAATGGTTTTTCAGATTTAATTGGAGCAATTCCAATCAGCAACTGATTTCGCATATTGTTTTACTGTATCCGGAATTTCACATTTAAAAGCGTGTTCAGGAAAATGTATATTGTTTCTTAACCTTTCTTAAGATACCTACAATTGAACAGTCTATATGTAAATCATTAAATAATTTACGCAAAAGGAAATACACTGAAATTATTTTATTACCAAAAGTATTACTACTAAAAGTATTCTATTGAAAATTTAAACTAATATATAGATACAGATGAATAGTTTTTAAGAGTTAATTGGAGCAATTCCAATCAGCAATATTGTTTTACTGTATCCATAATTTCACATTTAAAAGCGTGTTCAGGAAAATGTATAGGTATTCTTTCTTAACCGCCATTCGATTACTTCATGCCTGGGCGCGTTGTCTATGGGAGTTTTTCTATAAACATATACGATTTTCTATATAGCGATGGTATTTCAAGCCTCGGTGAAAGTTGTTCTTCAATTAAACGATCGATCAATTAAAAGCATCGGAAAATAGTTTATAATGCATATCTCGACGGCACTTGTTTTACAAAAAAAGTTGATATAAAAAAAGAAGAGTATGACACACGCTCATTTAAAGCTGAGGAAAATCGAATAATTAGTTCGCGATCGTAGTTGCAAAAATAAGAAATATAAAATTGATTTTTCGTCGGGGGTTGTGGCTGCTAATTTTTTTGTGGAAGAGCTATTAGGAAGGCATTATTATGCCGCAGCTTGGGGGTGGTGAGATAATTTGGAGAGAGGGGAGAGGGGGAAAACCAAAAATTTTAAACTGTCCATATAGCTTCCCTAAATATTGACCGATCTTAAAAAATCAAGCGGCTTTTTCTTGGTTTCCTCATACGATATATCGCTATATGATGGCATTAGCGTTTTTTTTGTTGTTGTAAATAAACGCCTAGCGCGAAAAAAAAACGATTTGCCAGTTTTTTCAAACGGTGTTCGACTGTTTTTTTTCGACATTTAATTCTAGACCAACTAGATCAAAATCAGATGACTAGATGGGGAGCTATAGAGAGACTTAGACTGAGCTCTAAATTAAGGGGAAACATTTTTTTTTATTTAGGAAAATTGCAAATGTCTCAAAATGTTATAATCTCAACTAATAGAATCCTAATAGCAAACAAAAGGGAATTTAATTATACGTAATTTGGAGTAAGAAATATAAAATGTTCCGTTTAAATTAAAAAAATTATGGCAGTCTGAAGTAGACCAAATGTAACGGAGAAAATGAAACACTTTGTATTTTATTTTTAAATTATTTTAATTGCAGATGATACTTCAGATCCTGCTCTTTCTAAGTATCAAAAAGCAAGTCTGGAACTCATGCAGCTGTTAACTTTTTTATAAAATGTCATATATCGCATAAACGCTTTGCTTTTGGTTATACTTAGTCTTCTTAACAACAAGGAGACCGAGCTCGAGTAAAGTAGGTGTATCGAGAGAAAGGCATAAATGACGTCGAAATCCGCTAGGGGATTAGCGGCGCTGTGAGCGGCGCCCTACCTAGCTTCGGAAGTCTCCGTCAGCCCTCGTGCTTTCCCAACGAATGTGCTTTCTCAGGTTAAGGTGCAATTGTGCGCGATACCGCTTTACGCAGGTAAGAGTACGCCGCCATTATGTTTATTATGACGTATTTTGTGCGCACCTATTTTCAATGAGACCACCCCCCGTGGTATCCAACAAATATCATCCAATTTACTTTAACCGCTTCAGAGTAATGGATGAACATACATACAAAAAATACACGAATCGAATTCAAAATCTCCTTCTTCTTTGGAGTCGAGTAAAGACGAACAAAGCAAACACAACGTCGTTTGATTTTTTTAAGATCGATCAATATTTATGGGCATTTAAAAAAAAGTTTTCCCCCATTCCTAATTATCCCACCACACCCAGCCGCCAGCCTCGGTATTCCTTCATAATAGCTCTTCCACAAAAAAAATTGGGCCTTCAACTCCACTCCCACCACCGATGAAAAATCAATTTGATTTTTCTGATTTTCGCAACGATTAGCGATATCTCGGGAACTAATTATTTATCCGATTACGCTCAGCTTTAAATGAGCGTGTGTTTTGTCGTATACGT
>CAXKVY010015406.1:0-15000 GCA_964058915.1 Tetropium fuscum
CTAAGGGAAGAGGGGTTTATATAGTTTTTGTCAAAACCGCTATTCACAAAAGGTCATTGTTATATATTGTGATTACTCTTCTCGTTCGCAAACCATAAAACATTCACAAAGTCGGAAGCGATCTTGGGCGATCTACTAACATCCAAATTAATGCTTTTACCCCCTTTTATAATGTACTCATGATGTACCAAGACTATGGAGCCATGATCTATAATCTCTATATCCAACACCCTTATAATCTTGCACCCTCTCCTCACCGGTAGCGTGTGGAGGTTTTCGGGCGAGTAGTGAGTTTTTGTCTTTACCGTGATGACCGCGAGCAGAGATTCCATATTTCCAACCACAATTTACTGACAACGGACCAAACGGACTGGCTATAAACTGGTATGGTAAACCGTGCTCTGACCATGAGTGAGTATCGACCAACCTCATTGGTATCGACAATGAAAAACTACAATTTATTTTTAATTTATCTATGACGAATATAAGGCAAATGTTTTCTGGGCAAAATCCATGCTGGTTAACGATCAGAAATGATCAAATGAAGAGGTTTTGGCCACAGAACAGCTAACAATATTTTGTGGTTTTGGCTGTGCATGTGCTTTTGTGATGTGCATTCAGAGATATGTAGACGTGTCTTATCTATGATGTAGATTCCATCTCCATCCCACCGAGAAGTTCTTTTATTTGCCGTGTCCATACTATATCCACATAGAAACATAAAAGATAAAAGATAGGTAACACTCCGTACACTACACAAGATTACTGTCGGTTTTATTAATTTTGTTATTTGGTTTTCTTTTGGGGATAAGTGTTTTGTGGTGAGTGTATGTTTATTGAGACCGAGTTGGAATTTTAGAATTTTAAAGGAAGTGCAGTATTATGCAGCAGCTGCAGTATAATTTACTTTTTGTTAAAATACTACCTATGTATAACTATTTAAATAAAATATATTAGGTGTAGTAAATACACTTTAAATCGTTTGTGCATATCGGTAAATTAGTTTTAATTTTTAATAGCTGTAAAAATATTTTTCTTATCTTGTCACTTTTTGGGATTCCCCCATACCTTTTTCTATACATATTAATCTAGCCCAGGCCACGACGCCACGTCATCGTCAGTTCAGTCAGTTGTCAGTTTAAAAACAGTTTAACGTGATATTGTGGGTGTGAATGTATAAAACAGAAAACCACTCAGATAAAATATTTTGTATCTATATCTAGGACACCCAGAGTCAGCATCGGTTGATGTTGATAAGTTATGGTGATTTGGTAAGTCACCTATAGCCAGCCTCTATTAAATAGATTTTAATTAATTATATTTACTTTGTGATTTTAGCATTGCAGTTTGTGCCCATTAAATTTATAAAAATGACTGAAGACTTTAAACCTAGAAATTATCAGGTGCAGCTGATGAAAATAGGCCTTGAAAGAAATACCATCATTTTTCTTCCAACAGGTTCTGGAAAAACATTCATAGCCTTAATGATATTAAAACAAATGAGCAGCAGCCTTATAGAGTAAGCAATTTAGAATAACCAGGACCTCCGTAATACAGGCCGGGGACAAGAATTTGTTACGTCACGATACTGGTCTGGTCACGCCATAACGTAATATACAATATACATAGGTTTTTATGAGTAAAACAGAATATATTTCAAAACAAACTATTACTTACGATAAAATTACTTGAAAGGGGGTTTCCACATCACCATAAGGTACTCTAATAGACACGTTGCCTGTTAAGGAGGCCTCGCCAATAGCCCTATCTCCACTAAAACCGATTGCAAAACGAAGCTCCAATTATGAAATTTCATTAATTTTATGTTTGATCTATCCCTATTTTGACTCAATTTCATGGTTGATTCTTTTTGAATAATTTTTAAAGAATATATTGCAAACAATATGACTAGTTTTAGTTAATATTGATTTTAGTGTTTTGTTTCATAAAACACATTTTTCATTCATTTCTTTTACATACTTTCCTAATTTTAAAATTATCAACTCCCACAAAATGATCCTGTTTACCTTTCTTTAAAAATTCGCATTCGTATTTATCTGAAATAAGCTCATTAAATACTTGATAGGCTTGAATAGAAACTTCAGAGAATAATTGTGATGGGTTGTTTTAATGATGGTTGTTTTTTTCTGATTCAAGGACTCGTGTCAAGGAAATATGGAAATGTGATCCGCTTAGTTGTCTATATTTATAGCCTATATATATATTATACAGCTGTATCCAAATTATTAATTTCATTACATTGATTTAGAGCCGCAATATTTTGTTCATCAAATAACCTGACAGCAAGCTGTACATTTTGTCGTTCAAGTGAGGATGGATTTAAAACTTTTTTTAAAGAGCTTTTAAAAACACCTGGATATTATTTTGCCAGCACTTTTTTCTAGAAAATAGCCAATAATTTATGGCATTTTATTGTAAAGGACACCTACCTACCTTAAGCAGTGAAGTATCTTTTTAAGTAACACGTTTTTTTTATAACGCAAGATAACACAGAAACACTTTCACTACCGGCATTGGCCATTTGACAGATAAGACGTCACACGCCACAACAAAAACAAACCACCTTCCGATGTTTAATGTCTATTTTACGAATTGTCACCAAGAACTAAATACATTTCAAAAGTCTTACGCATTCAATTATTATTTTAACTTTATTACAACTTTGAAATAGAACTTTTTACTAAGGAAAAACTGCGAAAACGTACAACGTTTTACAAGTATAATCAACAAGCACTACAAGCAGCGGACGATGCCTTAACTAACTACTATGTTGTATGTGGGATTCAGGGAATTCACGTCCGATCTTACTTCTCTATGTAACTTACACTTTCTGTATATCTCTATCCTACCATATCGAGAAATACGTAGGGATGATTTTTAGAATCCCGGTGTATGGTACTTCATCGATGACTTGATGTAAAATACAGTAAAATCACCAGCCCGGTTGTGTGACGTCATTGTTGCCATATTTTTGATTTTCCCAGCTTCTACATTACGGAGGCTCTGGAATAACTATTCTTTATAATATAATAGTACATTGAAATAATTATTATGTAGGTTATATAGAATTATATGAAATATAATATATTATACATATAATAAATATAAATGTATATATATATATATATATATATATATATATATATATATATATATATATATATATATATATATATATATATATATATATATATATATATATATATATATATATATATGTTAGAATTTATATAAATTCGGATTATGAAATTTTCAAATATGTGAAAAATTAACCCCAAATTCACAGTCATTGCTCGTTATGAAATTTCCTATCTATGGAAACTAAATTATTGCAAAATAATTTTTTGCGAAGGTATAGGTTTAGTTGCTCTTTAGAGATTTTTAAAGTTCATTCGGCTTCCTAACTGTAAAAGTAAAGATATACCAAAAATTCAAGCATGCTATAAAGAGTAAAATTGTTTTTGTATAATTTTTACATATATATTTAACAAAATTATTTTGCAAAATACACAATATTTTTACAATACAAATAAATTTTTCGAAAACGAATCGAAACCAATTTTACATTAAACTGCATAATTAAAAAATCAATTGACTTACCTGTAAGTATGATTGATCGGAATTATACAACTATTGCCGTTCAATGAATTACAATAACTACTTATAGTTGCAATTTTTGTGGGCGCCCAGATCACAAACTTTAAAGAAAAACATCTCAGTTCTCCCACCAATTACGTCAACCAGTACTCTCACTTCAATTTTTTGTGCGCTCCAGTTTGGACATTTTTCCCAAAGTGCAGTGCAAAGTGATAAGAATGGGAAGAATTTCTAAAAAGAAACACTAAGTAGTTATTGAAATTCGAAAACGGCATTAGGAACTATAATTCTACACAAATAAAAAAAAATAGATTGCTATTTGTTGTTTCTAATAGTTTATTAAAATAATATACCGTTACGTCGAACCCTCCAAGTAGAAGTTGCCCAACAAGCGAGTCGACGCCTGAATGCAACCCAATGCTTTGTTACTGGTGTTTGGTGTTACACGTAAAACTATGCCAGCCAATTATTTATTTAATGACATCTTTATCCATTTAAAAATCTATAACCTGTAAATAGTTATAATAGACACTCCATATAGAATAAAAAATTTTATATATATAAAAAAATTTCAAGTTGAAATTATGAGTGTAAATTGAACAATTGCTAAAAATACTAATTTGCTTATAATAACTAATAGAAACATCGTATCCCAATCTTCTTTTTTTTTGAATTCATGTAAAATCATGCACTTTAACATGAAATTATTGCCTTCTCTTCTTTATATAAAAAATCGACTTAGTTATTTGAAATTGTTTATTTTGCAAAATCGATTTTTGTAAAAAATATGGGTCAATATTTAAAAAAATATATTGCAAAATAGTGCACTTTCTCACTCTTTATAGGTAACATATGCTTTATGAATTTTTGGCGCTTTATGAATATTTATTTTTACGGTTAAGACGGCCGAATTAATTTTTAATTTAATTATTGATTTGTGCTGTAATTTTCAACATTAGAGCAAATGTCTTGTGCATGGCTATAAGATCTCTGTAAGAGTTACTAATCATGAAATTTTTAAGTATTTTTATTGAAAAAGGTAAAAGTTACAGATGCCTAAATATTGAAATTGCAAAAGCTGTTTTTACTACTTTATACTACAAATATAGCATCGCGAAAAATATGCGATCTGATGAAACCTCCGTTCTATGGTACCTACTTAGTTATATCAAATCTATACCATGCATATATCAAAGTGATACTTTGATATATGAATAGCCATTAGCCAATGTAATAAGTACTAAACTATTGTGTATTTTGCTAGGTCCTATGGTAATGGAGGAAAAGTCACCATTATTCTGGTGAATACAATAGCATTAGTCGAACAACATTCAAAATATATTAAAGATCATACAACTTTATCTGTTGGCCAATACACAGGTGATATGAGTGTTGATTTCTGGCCGAGAGATAAATGGTATGAGGAATTAAACAATCATCAAGTACTCATATTGACCGTGCAAATTTTTGTTAATTTAGTTAACAGCAGTTATATTGGTAAGGATATTCTAATTTTAATATTTTTCTATAATACATGTTACTTTAATTATGCATCGGGTGGTCAACTAAGAATGGATGCCGGCTGTATCTCAAAAACTACTTATCGTATAACTTTGGCAAAAAAATACTTTACTTATGTAGTAGAGTGAAAAATGTTTTAGAAGAGCCGGGAATCGAACCCAGGACCTTTGGCTTTCCGTGCCACTGCTACTGCTCTTCCAACTAAGCTACCGTACACCACCACACTCTCACTCTACTATTCGGGGTTCCTTTCCTACACATAATTGCCCCTAAATTCCTACGACCCGTTGTATACAATTGCTCCTGTATGTAGGAGGTTGATTGCCTACTACAGCTCGGCCATCCTGACAACACAGCCGTCCTCGGCTGTCAGCCGTAATCCGACACCTCGGTAAATATGATAAATGCCTGTGCTGTCAGTCAGAGTTCCTAATCCCACTTCTGAAACTGTAGTAGAGTGCAAAATGTGGCCGGGAATCGAACCCAGGACCTTTGGCCTTCCGGGCCACTGCTCTTCCAATTAAGCTACCATGCCACCACACTATTCACTCTACTACTCGGGGTTCCTTTCCTACACATAATTGCCCCTAAATTCCTACAACCCATTGTACACAATTGCTCCTGTATGTAGGGTTGGTTGCCTACTACACTTATAAGTAAATTGGCCAAGAGAAATTCACTGGAAATTATTTTCAAATTCGAAAAATTGCCGCTAGAGGGCGAAATTTTTGTGAACAATCAGAAAACGGGATTTTTCTCAAAAATATGCACGTGAAGAGGTATTTTAAATATTACTATTGTTATCACTGGAAAAATTTTTTTTGGGATAGTGTATTTTGCTCTATATCATAAAACAAAGTGGTGAGAGAAGGGTAAACTTGCTCTTCTTAAAATAAGGTTAACTCTGGTTTGGGTTAACGGAATTAAATAAACTGGGGCTCGTTTAAAAGAGCCTCTCTTCCTTAATAATTTGCAATGTAAACTTTCACTCAATAGATTTTGCCGTGGCAGCTAGATGGCGCTGTTTGACATGGTAACAGACATTGCGCGTTTGCATAAACATCTCATTTTACTCGCATAATACCTCTTTTTACATACAGTTAAATAGAGCACAAAATTTCCAAAGGGAGATATTAAGAGAACAAATAAAGTTAGTCTGCTGCCTAGGCCTTTAATCATAGACGTGTCAAGGGGAGCCTCAGGGGGACGTGTCAGGGGGAGCCACCCCAAAATATCCAATACCCTCCCCCCAAAAGGAATTGGCCTAACTAAAAAATTAAAAAATCATTGAAAAAAACAACAAATTGAAAAGGTAGAGTAAGAAGACAGGGTTTTCCTAGTCACTCAAATTTTGTTTTGTCTTGTCACAAATCATCGCATTCACGCAATTTGCACTAGAAGAATCATGAATCATGTTGATTGTGGAGCGACGGCATCTATTATCTATGGCATGACACAACACTAGTATTAAATAGAGCCCGGCAGAAGGATTAATTTTATCTGCTAATATTTTGTGTACTTTCTGTTTTTTAATAAGTTTTTGCCTGCGGCGCTTTATCCACGTCATCTTCCTTCATAATAGCCTTCTGATAAGCCTTCAGTCCCACCTCCCACCTAGCCCCCTCCCTTCAAAATAAAGGTCTAGTTACATCTATGCCTATAACAGTGTGCTCCTTAGAATTTGACAATGAATTCGGCTGTGAATGTGCGGGACTTCTTGGATACCACATACGCTGGTAGATGGATAAGACGGGGCAGCATATTTCCATGGCCAGCTAGGTCACCGGATTTAACATGCCTGGATTTTTATTTATGGGGTCGGTTAGAAGATAGTTTTTGCACCCAGACCTACTACAATGGATAATATGATAAGGGACTGTCTACATAATATTTCAGAGTAAAGACTGCAGTTCGTTCCACACAGGAAAGAATGCTAAAGTGCATAGAAAATGATAACGAGAGTTAGAAAATTTAGGACCACCATTGAATAAATTTGGGTAATTCCATAAATATTTTTTTCGATCATTTCATCATTATGGGTCACGGACAATATAGCAAGTTTATTTGTTCTCTTAATATCTCCTGCTAGATTGAAGATAATAGAAAGTTGCGGTTTGCGTTGAATTTTTGGAAATTTTGTGCTCTATTTAACTATGTAAAAAGAGATATAGCCTGTCATTTAAAATTTTTATTTTACATTTAAATTGTGCATGCTCATCCACAAGAACCCCATTTTAGTAGAGATCGCCCAGAAATTCAAGGATCCAGATGCCAGTGTCACAGACATTTCAGAGGCAGGAGAACGGATTCTGGTGGCTCTGTATGGTGGGACGTAAGATCATCCATCACTGCTCTGCGCCACTTTAAGTTCTTGAGCAGCTCAACAAGGCTCAACCTAGCCAAGCTCCCATCCACTTCAAATGCGGCACACTATTAGTCACTCAGAACTTACCACCAAGTCATGGCGTGGATGGGAAAGCCCAAAACCATTGGATTGGGGATGGTCCAGGAGTAGCAGTGGTCGGTGCAGACGAGGGATGCTCCTCCATCTGCCTTGCTGAAAACAATTTCATGCAAGTGCATCACAGGCTGCATGGGAAATGCATGTCGGGCTGCGTGTCGCTGTAGGAAAATTGGCCTGAATTGCTCCAATTTATGCAAGCATTGTTATGGGCAATCCTGCGAGAACAGGCCAGCTTTCCTTCTCGATGATGACGACGAAGACGACATACAGGTTCAGGTTTCACTTTCAGAAGAGTCACCACACCAAACCATAACCAAATGACGAAGATTGAACTGAATTGCCCACTAGTTTTAAGTTTCGGATTTATTTTATTGGCGAATTTATTTAATTATTTAATTACTTTTCTTTATGAACACTTACTTTATGCATTTATTATAATAAAAAAATTGTAAAGAATGGTGGAGACTTGGATGGTGAAAGGAAAACTAAATGATGTGACAGTAGCGAATACATATGTATTTATTAAATGAAATATATTATTAATATAAAAAATAAAATAAAGTTCATTCCATAAGTAACACAAACATGCAAATTTTTACGTAATGAATAAAAATATAACTAATATATCTTACCTATGCAACTTGACTTAAAAATATCTTCTAGCATTTTTTTCTGAAAACGAATTAATTATCTCAGAATAACACATTTCAATGTAGATAATAGAGAGACCACTAAGTCTTTCTTGCCCATACTAGAGCGTAAATAGGATTTAATAATTTTTAGTTTTGGAAAGCTTCTTTCGTCCGAAGCAACTGTCACTGGCAATGTCAATAAAATATACAAAGCATAAATATAAATATATTTTAAAACTTGTAAGTAGTACACAATAAAACATCATAATTATTTTGTTTATATTTGCCACAAGAATTTCAGTGGGGCTGTCTGGAAACCTGGTGCATTCAGAACTGGCAGCTGTCGTCAGAACTCGCTGCATTTAAAACAGTGTGCAGTTGTTTGTAGTTTTTATGGTCCGAATTTTTAAATTTTGAGTGGTACTGTACCCTACTTATAGGGTATGTTTATTCTAACCTGTAAATATTGTGGCGAAAAATAGCTAGGACTGACAGTTATAGCAAGATACAATTTTAAGTGCATGATAGTACACAATGAAACATTACTAGTGGTACACAATGGTTCCTGTATTTTTATTGCTTTTTGCTTTTACTGTTTTATTGTTGCTTTTATTGTTTATTGTTTTATTGCTTTAGTGCTTTTTATTTTCCGGATGTTCCTTTGATCCATACGGCTATGAAATCAGATTTTGTCATGTTATTACCCAAACCTGTTACAACAAGGAATAAAAGACTCTTCTTATTTCAAATTTGAATTAGATTTTCACAGTATAATTGTGCACTAATCAATGTTTTGTTGTCTGTTTTTTATTTGAGTATATTTTTATTGTAAATTCACATATGTTTTATTGTGTACTACTTTATGTTTCAATGTGTACCACTACACATACACTACACTATAATACAAATGCAGCCATTATATTTTTTTGGTTTTTTTTTCATTACAGAATTTTTGGAAATTTATTATGCCAAATAATTACACGTTAAACTGTAAGGTATAAATAAACAACACATACTGAATATATCTTTAATTGATTCATTTTTGATTTATGACTTATAATGTAAAAATCGCATTATTATGTACTACTCTCCCCTACTGTGTCACACAATGCGATCCACAGTGCAAATATCTCTCAGTGATTGAATTATTTATTTTGTCCAAAACTAAATAAAAAATCATCTATTTGTTCACATGCAAATTGTTTTATCTTTCTCCTTGGTGTAGATCTTGCCACGTCAACAAAGTTTGCCCCAATTTAGAGTTCCTGTGCCAATTCAGCTGCATCAACTAATAGCTTTTTAAAGAAAACATCACATTGAGAATCTTTAAAGTATTTGAAAGTCTGGTGAGTGACTGATTTGCTTCCTAAACATCCAGCTGTTTATTTTGCAACAGTTTGCTTACTAATTGTTCGCCTCATTGAATGTAGGGATGGGGATTTCTGGTTGTTGCATCCTTATTGAAATCGGTTGAAATTCGTATTAGATCGTCATAAACATTTTCAATCTGATACTTTACCGCCCTTAGGGACGCCCTTAGATACCACACGACTTTCCCATTGCGGATCGCTGAGGGGCTTAAATGTTAAACGTTTTAACATTAAATAGGTCGGCCCTAAGAAATAGGCTGCCCTGTGCGGCTGAACTCTTGCACAGGCCTTTCACGCGGCCCTGCGTATAAGATCCTAAGATTTAACATTGTTGAAGCTAAGCAAATTCCTCGTAACAAACCATTTTTCTATTTGCTGAACAGAATAGGATCCTTAATATGATAATTAAAAGCTAACTTCATCAAAAATGACACTTTAATCTTTATATTCGATGCAGCAAAACCATGTATCCCCTGTTAATGTTATAATTGAAAATTATTGGATTAAAGTTTTTAGTAAAGGTTATTTCGCATTTAGAATAATTTAGTTTCAAGCCCATTGAACACCAATTATCAAACTTGTTTGATTAATTTTGTAACCGTAAGGCATCATTTAAAGAATCTATTTGAGATTTTTTTTAAATCATACGCGAAAAATAAATTCATATTTCTAAGATAAAGGACATATCATTTATGAAAACTAAAAATAAAAGCGGGCCAAGGTTTGAACCTTGAGGTACTCCACAACTAGCTGTATAAGTGGTAGATTTATAGCCATCATATTCCACAAATTGTTGCCTATTTATTAAATACGATTTTAATAAACATAATAAGATTATCTGTAAACCCAAAAGCTCAATTGATTGTCAGTACTAGCATTTAGGTGCTACTTATATGTATCTAAAATGAATATTTATTTGAATGAAATTTAAGAATGCAAGTGATGAATGTCATGATGAGTGTCCACTTTTTGCCATTATCGTAGTCTTGCTAGCCACAGACATTACTCTATTATGTAAATAATCAATTGTTGAGAATAGCTTATAAATGTAGCTATGTTATGCTTTCTTAAAGTACCATGTATTTTTATTTTTCTATTACAGGATAATGTATCTTTCTGATATATTTTGAGATATATTTTCATTTTTAGACCTGAATAAAATAAATGTGATAATCTTTGATGAATGCCATCGAGGAGTTAGTGACCAACCAATGCGTCAAGTCATGAAAAATTTTGGAAGCTTGACAGATCCTCCAAGAGTTTTAGGGCTAACTGCCACTTTGCTTAATGGTAACTGTAAACCTGAAAGAGTAATGCAGGAAGTACGCAGTTTAGAAACTACCTACCACAGCAAGGTTGCTACAGTAGATGGTTTAGACGTTGTAGTTGGGTATGTGTATTTCACAGGGCAGGCTTTACAATAGTTAGCTAAATAACAGAGACTGTTAATTTCTAAGTTAATATAGAAATTGCATGTTACAATATATCTTTTGATAACCTTTAAAGTCATGGTTAACTTATATTATATTTTAAGTAAACTAGTTAGTCAGTCTCCATATGTATAAAGGTTGTATGTGCCATCATCAACTTTTGAATTACTGTGAAATAGGCTAGTATGATAATAGATTTTTGACAAACTTTTAGTGCCCTACATCTACCACGTGTCTAGGCCTTATATACAAATAATAACACATACAAAATAATATTAGCCACCCTTTGTACCCTAAGGTACACATACCAATACATACTTTCCAATTAAGTAATGTGTGTATATAATATACGAGCAGGCCATGAAATTTACTACAAAAATATATGATATTTTAGTATTTTTATCTTCAACCTTTAAAGAGTTAGAGCAATTTTAACTTTATGTGCATGTAATTTTTGAGATTTTGCAGAAAAACTTAGAAAGCTCACGTACAGTGTCCATTGATGCTGCTGCTGTGTGTTAAAACTATCCTGTTAAAACTAGTTCCCATTTGGGTCATAACCAGGCAAGTTATGAAAAGCCGATGTCAAAAATTGGCGGAGCCTTACAGTGTACCATCGGCTTGTCACTGTTACAGAGCAGCCATATTTGTCACTGACCTGTTTCTCGGGTTGGTTGTACAGGGTGCGTTGGGAAAGGGAAATTTACTCTGAGTCACCCGGTACTTACAAACATACTTAAACATACTGATGCACATATCTGTTACGAGCACCCATACGACCATTATAAAAACATAAGATCGAACCCTGAATACCTCAAATGTGGTGTTCCCCATTGTTCTACCCTCGGACCAACTTGGTTTTTAATATATGTGTATGATGCAGTAGGGAACTTTCCACTAGCAAGATTTTCACAATTTGCTGATGAGACAAGCATCACATTACATCACAGTAACGTGAATAAGTATAACAAAAATGTTATTAAATGATTTATTTGATTGGTTTGCCACGAATAGGTTAGTTTTAAATTTTAATAAGACATTTAGTATTATATTTCAACCGAATAAAACATTACGTGATACAGCTATCTCAACAAACAAACAAACATTAGTGATATCATTCCTACGTCAAATACCAAATTTTTATGAATGAATCTAGATTAACAGTTATACTGGGAAAGCCACATTTTAGAACTGAATAAAAGATGTTTGTTTTTTTTGCTATTTGTTTTGCCATGCCGTTTTTGCTATAAACACGGTAAGGCAAAATATTGTTTTAATATTATATATATATATATATATATATATATATATATATATATATATATATATATATATATATATATATATATATATATATATATATATATATATATATATATATATATATATATATACATATATATATATATATATAAACATCACAGTATCTATTTTGGTTCATTACATATTGCGGTTAAATTGCGTCACGCAGAAGGAGCTACTTTAGACAAAATGTAACTAAAATATATTGTTTGGAAAACGATTATGAGTCGATTGGTATAAATTTTATTAAGATTATCTTATTTTTTAAATATACACAATTTTTTTACCATGGTCACTATTTCGTATCCTCCCATGTTAAGGATCATTTTGTGGCCGACTAGTATATTAGCTCACAGACTGCTTACTATTTTGGTTCCATATGAACATTCACCACTCATAATGAGCATTATTTTACTTCCGCGACGTTGCCTTATTTAACGCATCATATTCTAGCCTAGTCGCATCTATTCGCATAGTCTTTAACGCATCTATTCTAGTGTTATTGAGAATCATGCGTATCATGTGTACAGATTTCGTGTGTAATTCGGTATCTTGGATTACTTATCCTGCTTTTATACAAAATGTTATATATTTTACTTTCACATTCACGTAGATTGGAAGTAAAACAGTACTTCTAGTAAAACAACAATTATTTGGTACAATATTCAAATTATATAATCAATAATAGTAGCAGTTTAAGACAATTTTAAAAATCATACGTGTGTTACTTTTCAAGGAGAAATCTTATAATCAATCCACCTACTTCCCGATGTGTGATTATCTTGAAATTTTGCATACATATCTCTTCTCGACATTACAAGAAATAAAATTCGAAAAGGCAGCTCCAAGATGGCGGACAATTTGCCTAAATATTGAAAATTTTGTTAAAAATTAGCAGCCGAGGTTCTGATTCGCTGACTAAGAATCTGTAATCAGTTTAAAAAAATCAGAATGGTTATTCTGGTCGATGGCATTGAAAGAAATATTTTCCTGTTTTAGGCTATTGATTATGTCATATAGGTAGAAAGGAAATAAGACTTTCACCGCTTTTTATTGCAGGAATTGATCAATGGGTTATAAATGAACAAAAACCCCGGCGTGCTACTAAATTAGAGGGTGGAAATTGAAGATAGGGGTGAAAACCCACCCCCTTTGGTTTTTTCAATATATCTCGTAAACCTAGCAAAATTTCGATATATCTTTTTGTAGAGAATCAAATTTCCCATCGGAGTAGCATTTTCTGAATATTAAAAATGCCGAAGCAGCCGAAAAAAAAGCCAGAATTTCGATTTTTTTATTTTTTTTTTGCTTTTTGGCCTGTATCTTTTTTTTTGGGCTTAGATAGGTATTGCTTCAGATAAAAATAGTAGATTTCTTTAATTTTCTTTAAAATGGTGGATGGAACAATTTTTTTTAATGAAAATTGACCGAGATATAGCCACTTGGCCACTATAGACACCTGGCTTTTTTTTGCATTTCATCAAATTGATTGTCACGAAGCACGAGAGATAATGTTCGAATAATTAATAACAAAAAGAGATATCAAATCAAATCACAAATTACACAAAAAAGTGGTTGTGTAAAAATGTAAAACATTTTATGTTCTTCAGAGTAGGTAATAGGAAAAATTTCTGAGAAAAATGCATCTCTATGTTTTGGTCTATAGATTGTGCCCTCTTGCGGCCAAGATAAGAACTTGAAAACTATTTCCTGTGATTTCTCTTTTTGTCTTTTGCCGAAGGTTGGCCGGGGGTTTGTAAGGTCGCCGACTAAGAATCTGTTTTATCAGTTTTAAGAAATTCGTTAGGGCATCTACATATTATATGGATACTTTTAGTGTCCTCATCTAATTCCAGTTTTTATAAATGTGTACTTTTAGTATGGGTGCACCACGCCTTTATAGAAAGTCTTTATAGGTAGAAAGTTTTAGTCATAGAAACCTGGAAATACTGTTTTTTATATTTTTTTTATTAAATCCAAGTACATTTACTGCAACTTTTAGTTTTTTTACCATCCATAAAATAAGTAGTTAACACAATTTTTAAGCAAGATTTAGTCTATATATGAGCTTATCCATAAAAATCACGCTATTTTGACCTGCTCCTAGCGTCATATTAGTCATATCAATCCTAAAACTTTAAGTTTATAAATGTGTTACAAATAATTTAGTTGTTAATGAATAAATAATTGTTAAACAATTTAAAAGCATTTGATCATAAAAATGCTTCTTAAATAATGAAAACCGAAAATAGGAAATTTTCAAAATTGCTTATAAATTTGTTATAAACGATTTAATTGAAAAAGCAATGTTCATAAAATGCTCATTAAACAATAAAATCCGAAAACAAGAAATTTTTCCAAACTCGTATACCTATATGTTACAATTTAGTTGTAAAACTATTTATTTTTAAAAATTATTCTTGATCAATAAAAACCGAGAATAAGAACATTTTAAAAATGTATTTTAAGTTTATTATAAACAATTTAAGTGTACAAGCATTTGTTCATAAAGCGCTCTTAAAACAATAAAAACCGGATTTTTTTTCCGAATTTGTTTATAACGTTGTTGTTAACAATTTAGTCGTAAATCTGTTAATAAAAGCATTAAAAAAGCAATAAAAGCATGATTAGCTGTAAAACATTCGTCAAAAAATGCTCAAAAA
>CAXKVY010015406.1:17500-25651 GCA_964058915.1 Tetropium fuscum
ACTGCCTCTTGAATACTGACTGCCTTTCTGGTATCTCGCCTTGGGATTTATTTACGCTTAAATTTATATTACTTGCTGCTGGGGTCTAGTTTTTACTCTGCTATCACTTTAATCACTGAAAGTTTGTTTCCTTTCCTTGTTTGATATATTGACTGCAAATTTCCTTCCACTGGGCGCTACCACGCTTTTCCCTTTTTGTAAAAGCGACGAAAACACTCATGCAGTTTTCCTGCTTCTAGACCATATACGCTGGTATTATTGCTTACTTAGCACAAATTAACACTTATTATTTAAATTTACTATTACTTTTTACTAATAAAATTTTATAAAATTCGCTAGCATGGCTGTTGCTTTTTTGAACTCTGTAACTAGATTCTCTTAATTGTTGGTAGTTGCTACGGATGTACCGTATTAAAAACAGATGCAACTTCCTGGTTACTTCTTTCTTGTTCTGTTAATTAGATCCCACCAATCAGATTAATTCACAATATTTGATTTATTTAATTTCACTTTAAACTATTAAACTTTTATTATCATATAATATAATTTTGAATTCTGATAACTTTCATACAGTTAATATCAATTCCTGTCGTATAACTTCACTTTTTCATTTTGCTTCCTAGGGAAACTCGAAATCCCTGTTTACACTTATGATTTTGCATTAATCCTTTAATTTAGACACAGTTTTTTAGTGATTGATATGTGATAATTATTAGCATGACTTGTCTATTGTAATTTCATTTGAAATCGATATTTGTGACGATTAATTATTTAGTTATAACGATATTGTGTTTTGACCAATCATGCGCATAGCTGGTCAATATATATATATATATATATATATATATATATATATATATATATATATATATATATATATATATATATATATATATATATATATATATATATATATATATATATATATATATATATATATATATATATATATATATATATATATATATATATATATATATATATATATATATATATTTATATTAAGTTTTTCTGCAAAATCTCGAAAATTACATGCACATAAAGTACTTTTGAACGGCTGAACATAAAATACTAATAATATATTTGAAAAAGATTTTGTGATCAACATGGTTCTCTCTTACGGTTTTTTCGTAGGACGAAGGGCCCTCAAGTAATCTAGTAAAATAAGGCAATAAAAGTGGAACCAAAAGTTTTCATAATTTTCGAATTTTTAGCGCACATCTCGAATATTATGCGAAATCGCGAAAAAAATTAGACTATTTTATTGCACATTTTCAATTCAGCTTCAATTTTGTATAGAAAGGCCTTATTTCTAGGATGCATAGCTTCTGAGATATAAGCGAAATACCTATACCCTGATGCCAAAATAGTGTGGAGTGATTCATCACCAGCATATAAGTTATTAACATTGTTTTTAAGTGTACTTGTGATGGTTTTTTTTATTATCTTAAGAATATTCCTTCGTATACATTTTTGATCATTTTCAGTTCTCCTCCTGTCAAATTTGGTTGCTTACGATTGGAGTTATTGGTTTTAGAACCACTACAACTCGCATTCGTCGCTTCCATCGGATAAAAACACTAAACACGCGCGTATAACACAATATTATAATTAATTTATATCGTGAATCAACCGTACATAAGACAAAATGAAACGCCACTGTCGCTTCAAAACATACATGCATGAAGCAGCGCATGCGTCAATATATCCAAGGAAATCCAGCGTCTTTACCTCTAACCAATGAAATTTAATTTAATTTAGAACCGCCTAAAACTCACCAGTGAGAGCGGTAGACCCGGTTACTAATGAGTTCAGGCCACCATTTCTATAGAGTGTACACAAATTTGCACACTAAGAAATTCTGTGATCCATTGTAAATAGGTAGACCGTTCAATTGTGATGGTGGTGTGATATTATGTATGAATCACTCCACACTATTTTGCAACGTATAATATAAGTACCTCCTATGTGCCACCCTGCACCGGCTCCCCTCCTAGGGGTACAAACTTTTAGTATGTTTACCTCCTAACTAGTCCAAATAAAGTCCCTAGTCAAACATTGTGTTCCTTCTTTAGAATATTCCTTTAGAATATTTCCGTGACGTCCAAATAAAGGTAAAGATGAATAAATCGTAAACATTAAATAAAAGTACTGGAAATGTTACTAATATGTATCCATTTCAGATTTTCAACAAATCCCATTGAAGAGTTTATGATATATTCAGAACACAATTCCTCTCATGCAGAAATGATTGCCATAAGTAGATTACAAAAAGTTATTGCTCTTCTTCAGCAAGTGAAAATAGAAGTGGCGCCAGAAAAAATTTTCATAGCAGGTTTGAAACCCCTAGATTCTGATACAGGTTATAAAAGACTTATCAATCTTATTGATGATCTTATTGAGCATATAAAAATAATGGGTACATATGGGGGTATAAAAGCTGCTCTGTCACATATGATACAAATTGAAAGGTTACGTAAACACTGTCAAGACGTGAACTTTTTCAACCTTTTGAATTATGTCCTCACTAATTTCTCATATGTCAAGGAAATGATGAAAACCTCCATGAGGAATTGTAGTGAGCCAGATCAGATATATAAGTTTTCTTCCAATAAAGTATTAAAATTATTGCAAATATTAGATCAATACAAAATTAAATCAAAAGAAGAAATATGTTGTCTTATTTTTACACAAAGACGGTTTACAGCTAAGGTAATTTACCATATTTTACATAGCTTATCTCAACATGACCCCAAGTATTCTCATATAAAGCCAAATTTTATGGTTGGGTATAACAATAATCCATACAATGATACACGGGAAAATTTATTTACTAATAAGAAAAATAAGCAAGCTTTGGAGAAGTTTGTAAATAAAGAGGTTAATGTGCTAGTTGCCTCAAATGTTTTGGAGGAAGGTGTTGACATTCCCAAATGTACCCTTGTTATTAAGTTTGATAAGCCTCTAGATTATAGGTCTTATATACAATCAAAAGGCAGAGCAAGACATAAGGACAGCCTCTACTATATGATGGTAGAACATAATGAAACTGGAAAATTTCGTGAAAAATTTAAAGAGTTTCAAATGGTAGAACACACTCTAAACAATGTAAGTACCTTTTAATGTATTCTTGCCCTTACCAGCTCCGATTCAAAATAGTTTGGTTACTGATAACATTAGCCCGGTAGTTATATTTTGTAAGCAATAACTTTCTGATTGTTCAAAACACAAAACAAGCAATCAAAACACTATGAGTAATGGTCATCTTGTCATTTCAGAAATCAGTTAAAATCATGTAATAAATTAACTCGACCGCTTGATTTCATACTTCATTCGGCCATTGAAATGATGCGGCCGCTTTCCGGCGCAACGCCTAACGAATATTGTAGCTTGCGATGTCACAGCTACTTTTGGGTCGCTCCAATTTTATCGCTGTTTATATCCTTCATACTGATCGCGCAGAGTTAGAAATCTTGTTTTAATATGAGGTACATGTTTTAGTACAACGTTAAGCTATGTTTCTAGTATTATTTTTATATTTAAAATTTTAGTCATGTTCCCTATTGTTGAAATTATCAGTAGTTTGATTTATCTAACGGTACTAAGTAATAATAAATAGTGAGTTTCAACTTTGTTTCTGTTTAAAATATATCTGATTACTATAATGCTACAGTTTAAAAATACTTTCCAGATATGTAAATCCCCAAGTAGTTCCCAAGTCTATCATACAAATTTTGAATCTGTGATACCTTACGGCATAATTATCTGTGGCAGTAATAGAAATGTAAATAGAATATTTGAAATCCAAAACTCTTAATGTGAAAATTACATTTGTGGAAAATTTCTTGAAGATATTTACTATTCTTCCTTAAAAAACACATATTTTTTAAGATTATGAACCGCAGAGCATATATAACACTAGAAATATTTACCATTATTCACAGGTTAACAGCAACAGAAAAAGGTGCTTGTTGGACTGTAATAAAATGTTAAATAACTCTCCACTCATATTAGGATTGTCGAAGTAAACTTCTGGTAAAGATAGACCCATATATCGTCGTTGCGCCTTCAAAATGCGACATGTGCATATTTTCTGTAAAAAGTGCTAAGTGCTTTCCCAGGACGTCAATCCGCATGTATTAACAAAACCAAACACGTGATTTTCTGTCGATTTTTTATTGGAGGCCGTAAAATTAAAAAGCACCACATATCGCACAAAAGAAAATCTGTGCATTCTAAATGCGCTATGTGTGCTTACAGCACATGATGCATTTAAAAGGCGGGTTTTCATATTGTAAACATGCACGTAGCTCATTTTAGAGTCGTGCCCAGGTGCGACATCAGAATTGAAGAAACGTCAGAGTTTACAGAAGTTCACGGTTCAAAAATCGTTCGAATTTGATGTGAATACTCCCGAGTATCTACAAACTTTATTCATTAATACAGTCTATTATGCTGTAGTGCCTAAAGATGCCTAGGTGGTAATAAAATATAACTTATCGAAAATTCCAAATGAGATAGATCACCTTATTTAAAATTTGTTTCCAATAAATCGTAAAATTTACTAAATATTAGGATTTATTGGAAATACTCGATAATCCTAAATAAGGTGATCTATATCTCATCAAATTTGGAGTTTTATATTTACATAATCTCTACGCCGCTACCTATTCCATTAGCACCAAGCAGGTAACCTGCTGGATTATATAAAAGCCAACTGCTTGGAAGACGAAAGACAGTTAACAAAAAGTTTTTTTGTAGCTCAGGTGGTAAGATCAAGTTCTCTGAGGAGTAGGCAGATTGAGGCCTTAGAGAGTTTCTTATTCAACCACCAGGCTTAAGCTGGTTCTATTCAACCACCAAGTGGTGAGTGCTTTGTGAGTAGTAGGCAGAAAAGCTCAAATCTGTCTGTGCTAGAATGGTTAAACCTACTACCAAAAGTGGAAAGCCATTATTGTATGGCTTCAAGTTCCCGTACCTATGTTCACTACTTTTAATTCATTAAACCACATGCACACTATTTTTAAAGAAATATGTCAGAAAAATGGTAAAAGCACTGTGAAGAGAAAAAATTCTGTGAAATTTTAGGAACAGAAAAATTCTGTTTTCAAGCTGTGGAAGGACCATTGCGACGTGTGTGTTTCTTTTAAGGAAGAGAACTTTTAGGGTTAAAGTTCCCGGCCAGAAGCAGTCTACAATGAGCATGGGGTGAAAAAGGAAGAAGCCCTAAAGGCAAAACAAGATGCTATTGCTAACTTATCCGATGAAATATTGGTACATGAAATAAGTACACATCTTTACCCTTTACATCTCCAACAACAAAGATGTGCTCCTTTACGTGTAGGGTGAAGAAAATGGGACTATTACCTCAAATGAAGTCAAAAGTTACATAATTGACTTTCTAAAAAAGCATTCACAGTTCAAGAAAATTGTTCTAGTTTCAAATAGTTGTGTGTACCAAAATAAATATCGAATATTGGCAAGTGCGTTAGTAAACTGTACACAAAATAATCTTATAGAAGTTGACCAAATTATATTAGGAAAAGGACATGCAATGATGGAGGTTGCTGGCGTCCACTCTACCTTGGAACAACTTTTTCAACCGCCAATATATACACCTTCATATTCTGAATGGGTATGGCAATGAAAAAGCAGCCCTATATTATCAACCATGTTTATTTTTCATTCTTTAAAAATTACGAGGTGATTCTGTGCAATTTAGTTGAATTGGGACCGGCAAAAAAACTGGCAACCTGACCGTAACCGGCATCAGAGGGATGCTTTATCTAAACGGGGATGTCTCATATAAGTTAAGGCATTCCGATGAGTTTAAACCACTTCCACAAAGAAGCCTGAAGTCAAATGTAACAGAACCTTACCCAACTCTACAATGAACCCATTAAAATTGACAAAAAAAATCTCCAGCGTTTGCAATCATTAACTAGGTACATGCACAGAGACCACGAACTCTACTATGACATCATAAAATTCGAATAATGTTGCTGTTATAATACCCAGATACTAAAAATTGTTTGTTTCACATTTTTTTATTTGTTTCACATTTATTTGATTTCACCGGTCTAATAAATGACATAAAACGATTATTCTAAAAACACATCTTTTGGCTCTAAAACAATATAAAATGTTTAATAGTTTTTTAATAATGTTTAATAGTTTAACGTACAAAAAATAACATTTATTAACTTTGCTAATGGTGCAAAAGTGGCTGTGTCAAAAAAGGCACAACTTAAATCAGCTAATGTGCATTAGATTTCAGAAAAAAAATTATATCTAAAATGAATGCATAATTTATTATGAGTTCCAAATTATGTCTATTACACAACACAATAACTAAATTCGAAAAATGGTAAGTATTCTTAATACATAAAAAACTGTTTTCTTTTTTATCTCTCCTGAATAATTTGTGAAAATGCACATCTGGCATTTTGAAGGCCCAACGACGATATAGTCTAAGTGGCTAAGCGAATCTTCTGTGTATACAATAACACAATAACTAAATTCGAAAAATGGTAAGTATTCTTAATACATAAAAAACTGTTTTCTTTTTTATCTCTCCTGAATAATTTGTGAAAATGCACATCTGGCATTTTGAAGGCCCAACGACGATATAGTCTAAGTGGCTAAGCGGATCTTCTGTGTATATGTCACTTGTGATATATATATTTTGACTTATTTTGTATATATTATATGTATATATTGTACTGTATATTTATATTGTAATGTACTTTAAAATAAACCTTATTTATTATGATTATTAACGTACTAGCTAGCCCTTACAAGAATCTGCTCTGCTATTATATTTGCTATTATATATTATTATATTTGTTCAATCCACATACTAAATTTGATTAGTGCTTATAAATCTCATGTAACTTCATCTCTAACCCAATATGTAGTTTTTAAGGACAAAAAATCAATAGTTTGCACGAATATTGTTTTTCAAAGCGTCATTTTTTTTCAGTATTTAATTGGCAAAAATATATCTAGGTCTGAACCTACCCAAGAAGAAATAGAGACGATGTATAACGAGGATGAGTTACCACCATATTACGTTAAAGGACCTGGTTCAGCTCAAGTGAACATGTTATCCTCAATACCATTATTATGTCAGTACTGTTCATCTTTGCCTTCTGATATATACACCGATTATACACCCGAGTGGTATATTAAAGAGAAAATTGAAGGCGGTCTAATTACTGGAAAGAAGTATAGTGTAGTAATCTTGTTACCTACGATATGTCCCATTCAAGATATTATACAGGTATTAAGCTCCATTTTAAATAGCTTTTAATTCTTAATATAGAGCCTTTGGTATAAATAGAAGCATAGAGTAAAAATAACATGTGCCAACATCGACCTAGACGCGGTATAAAAAATTTAGTTTTGTCTACTGCAGATAAACGGGGGTGTATACTTAAATGTAGAATTTCTGGTGTTTGCCAAGAAATCGACCTGAAGTGGTGATCGCTGCCAGTAATCCTGGCAGGATCGCCATGTGATCGTGATTTAAGGGAATTACCATGTACTAGGTTAAACTACATATGAAGAACGTAGACAACGGAAACACCGCAGGAATATTCAACAATGGTTTATTGTAACCTGGTACAAGTATATGACAACAGTACAATATAACATAATAGTTATCTTATCTTAACTAGTGATTGGCTGGCCCGATTGATTGATTGACGTGATTACCAATTACTTAACTAAATATAATTATCTACATACATACGTAATATATATATATATATATATATATATATATATATATATATATATATATATATATATATATATATATATATATATATATATAATATAAAATACAACAAAATTTTTTTTAAAATTATATTTATGAATAAACCGCATACCGTTACCGCATATGAGATGTTTACACATCAGTCTCGTGTACTAGCAGACTCGCTCATTTTTTTTGTAAATAATGCTAGAGGGTTTTAAAAATTAACAACCAAACAACTTTTGGTGCACTTTATTTTATACAGGGTAACACCTTATACATACATATTTTAATAAAGCGATGATTAAACATTTCACAATGATTAGGACTGAGTAAGACATTCTACTTCTAAATTATTTTATTTCAAGATATTTAATTGTTATAATTTATAT
>CAXKVY010015407.1:0-5000 GCA_964058915.1 Tetropium fuscum
GTATGTTTATTCTAACCTGTAAATATTGTGGCGAAAAATAGCTAGGACTGACAGTTATAGCAAGATACAATTTTAAGTGCATGATAGTACACAATGAAACATTACTAGTGGTACACAATGGTTCCTGTATTTTTATTGCTTTTTGCTTTTACTGTTTTATTGTTGCTTTTATTGTTTATTGTTTTATTGCTTTAGTGCTTTTTATTTTCCGGATGTTCCTTTGATCCATACGGCTATGAAATCAGATTTTGTCATGTTATTACCCAAACCTGTTACAACAAGGAATAAAAGACTCTTCTTATTTCAAATTTGAATTAGATTTTCACAGTATAATTGTGCACTAATCAATGTTTTGTTGTCTGTTTTTTATTTGAGTATATTTTTATTGTAAATTCACATATGTTTTATTGTGTACTACTTTATGTTTCAATGTGTACCACTACACATACACTACACTATAATACAAATGCAGCCATTATATTTTTTTGGTTTTTTTTTCATTACAGAATTTTTGGAAATTTATTATGCCAAATAATTACACGTTAAACTGTAAGGTATAAATAAACAACACATACTGAATATATCTTTAATTGATTCATTTTTGATTTATGACTTATAATGTAAAAATCGCATTATTATGTACTACTCTCCCCTACTGTGTCACACAATGCGATCCACAGTGCAAATATCTCTCAGTGATTGAATTATTTATTTTGTCCAAAACTAAATAAAAAATCATCTATTTGTTCACATGCAAATTGTTTTATCTTTCTCCTTGGTGTAGATCTTGCCACGTCAACAAAGTTTGCCCCAATTTAGAGTTCCTGTGCCAATTCAGCTGCATCAACTAATAGCTTTTTAAAGAAAACATCACATTGAGAATCTTTAAAGTATTTGAAAGTCTGGTGAGTGACTGATTTGCTTCCTAAACATCCAGCTGTTTATTTTGCAACAGTTTGCTTACTAATTGTTCGCCTCATTGAATGTAGGGATGGGGATTTCTGGTTGTTGCATCCTTATTGAAATCGGTTGAAATTCGTATTAGATCGTCATAAACATTTTCAATCTGATACTTTACCGCCCTTAGGGACGCCCTTAGATACCACACGACTTTCCCATTGCGGATCGCTGAGGGGCTTAAATGTTAAACGTTTTAACATTAAATAGGTCGGCCCTAAGAAATAGGCTGCCCTGTGCGGCTGAACTCTTGCACAGGCCTTTCACGCGGCCCTGCGTATAAGATCCTAAGATTTAACATTGTTGAAGCTAAGCAAATTCCTCGTAACAAACCATTTTTCTATTTGCTGAACAGAATAGGATCCTTAATATGATAATTAAAAGCTAACTTCATCAAAAATGACACTTTAATCTTTATATTCGATGCAGCAAAACCATGTATCCCCTGTTAATGTTATAATTGAAAATTATTGGATTAAAGTTTTTAGTAAAGGTTATTTCGCATTTAGAATAATTTAGTTTCAAGCCCATTGAACACCAATTATCAAACTTGTTTGATTAATTTTGTAACCGTAAGGCATCATTTAAAGAATCTATTTGAGATTTTTTTTAAATCATACGCGAAAAATAAATTCATATTTCTAAGATAAAGGACATATCATTTATGAAAACTAAAAATAAAAGCGGGCCAAGGTTTGAACCTTGAGGTACTCCACAACTAGCTGTATAAGTGGTAGATTTATAGCCATCATATTCCACAAATTGTTGCCTATTTATTAAATACGATTTTAATAAACATAATAAGATTATCTGTAAACCCAAAAGCTCAATTGATTGTCAGTACTAGCATTTAGGTGCTACTTATATGTATCTAAAATGAATATTTATTTGAATGAAATTTAAGAATGCAAGTGATGAATGTCATGATGAGTGTCCACTTTTTGCCATTATCGTAGTCTTGCTAGCCACAGACATTACTCTATTATGTAAATAATCAATTGTTGAGAATAGCTTATAAATGTAGCTATGTTATGCTTTCTTAAAGTACCATGTATTTTTATTTTTCTATTACAGGATAATGTATCTTTCTGATATATTTTGAGATATATTTTCATTTTTAGACCTGAATAAAATAAATGTGATAATCTTTGATGAATGCCATCGAGGAGTTAGTGACCAACCAATGCGTCAAGTCATGAAAAATTTTGGAAGCTTGACAGATCCTCCAAGAGTTTTAGGGCTAACTGCCACTTTGCTTAATGGTAACTGTAAACCTGAAAGAGTAATGCAGGAAGTACGCAGTTTAGAAACTACCTACCACAGCAAGGTTGCTACAGTAGATGGTTTAGACGTTGTAGTTGGGTATGTGTATTTCACAGGGCAGGCTTTACAATAGTTAGCTAAATAACAGAGACTGTTAATTTCTAAGTTAATATAGAAATTGCATGTTACAATATATCTTTTGATAACCTTTAAAGTCATGGTTAACTTATATTATATTTTAAGTAAACTAGTTAGTCAGTCTCCATATGTATAAAGGTTGTATGTGCCATCATCAACTTTTGAATTACTGTGAAATAGGCTAGTATGATAATAGATTTTTGACAAACTTTTAGTGCCCTACATCTACCACGTGTCTAGGCCTTATATACAAATAATAACACATACAAAATAATATTAGCCACCCTTTGTACCCTAAGGTACACATACCAATACATACTTTCCAATTAAGTAATGTGTGTATATAATATACGAGCAGGCCATGAAATTTACTACAAAAATATATGATATTTTAGTATTTTTATCTTCAACCTTTAAAGAGTTAGAGCAATTTTAACTTTATGTGCATGTAATTTTTGAGATTTTGCAGAAAAACTTAGAAAGCTCACGTACAGTGTCCATTGATGCTGCTGCTGTGTGTTAAAACTATCCTGTTAAAACTAGTTCCCATTTGGGTCATAACCAGGCAAGTTATGAAAAGCCGATGTCAAAAATTGGCGGAGCCTTACAGTGTACCATCGGCTTGTCACTGTTACAGAGCAGCCATATTTGTCACTGACCTGTTTCTCGGGTTGGTTGTACAGGGTGCGTTGGGAAAGGGAAATTTACTCTGAGTCACCCGGTACTTACAAACATACTTAAACATACTGATGCACATATCTGTTACGAGCACCCATACGACCATTATAAAAACATAAGATCGAACCCTGAATACCTCAAATGTGGTGTTCCCCATTGTTCTACCCTCGGACCAACTTGGTTTTTAATATATGTGTATGATGCAGTAGGGAACTTTCCACTAGCAAGATTTTCACAATTTGCTGATGAGACAAGCATCACATTACATCACAGTAACGTGAATAAGTATAACAAAAATGTTATTAAATGATTTATTTGATTGGTTTGCCACGAATAGGTTAGTTTTAAATTTTAATAAGACATTTAGTATTATATTTCAACCGAATAAAACATTACGTGATACAGCTATCTCAACAAACAAACAAACATTAGTGATATCATTCCTACGTCAAATACCAAATTTTTATGAATGAATCTAGATTAACAGTTATACTGGGAAAGCCACATTTTAGAACTGAATAAAAGATGTTTGTTTTTTTTGCTATTTGTTTTGCCATGCCGTTTTTGCTATAAACACGGTAAGGCAAAATATTGTTTTAATATTATATATATATATATATATATATATATATATATATATATATATATATATATATATATATATATATATATATATATATATATATATATATATATATATATATATATATATATATACATATATATATATATATATAAACATCACAGTATCTATTTTGGTTCATTACATATTGCGGTTAAATTGCGTCACGCAGAAGGAGCTACTTTAGACAAAATGTAACTAAAATATATTGTTTGGAAAACGATTATGAGTCGATTGGTATAAATTTTATTAAGATTATCTTATTTTTTAAATATACACAATTTTTTTACCATGGTCACTATTTCGTATCCTCCCATGTTAAGGATCATTTTGTGGCCGACTAGTATATTAGCTCACAGACTGCTTACTATTTTGGTTCCATATGAACATTCACCACTCATAATGAGCATTATTTTACTTCCGCGACGTTGCCTTATTTAACGCATCATATTCTAGCCTAGTCGCATCTATTCGCATAGTCTTTAACGCATCTATTCTAGTGTTATTGAGAATCATGCGTATCATGTGTACAGATTTCGTGTGTAATTCGGTATCTTGGATTACTTATCCTGCTTTTATACAAAATGTTATATATTTTACTTTCACATTCACGTAGATTGGAAGTAAAACAGTACTTCTAGTAAAACAACAATTATTTGGTACAATATTCAAATTATATAATCAATAATAGTAGCAGTTTAAGACAATTTTAAAAATCATACGTGTGTTACTTTTCAAGGAGAAATCTTATAATCAATCCACCTACTTCCCGATGTGTGATTATCTTGAAATTTTGCATACATATCTCTTCTCGACATTACAAGAAATAAAATTCGAAAAGGCAGCTCCAAGATGGCGGACAATTTGCCTAAATATTGAAAATTTTGTTAAAAATTAGCAGCCGAGGTTCTGATTCGCTGACTAAGAATCTGTAATCAGTTTAAAAAAATCAGAATGGTTATTCTGGTCGATGGCATTGAAAGAAATATTTTCCTGTTTTAGGCTATTGATTATGTCATATAGGTAGAAAGGAAATAAGACTTTCACCGCTTTTTATTGCAGGAATTGATCAATGGGTTATAAATGAACAAAAACCCCGGCGTGCTACTAAATTAGAGGGTGGAAATTGAAGATAGGGGTGAAAACCCACCCCCTTTGGTTTTTTCAATATATCTCGTAAACCTAGCAAAATTTCGATATATCTTTTTGTAGAGAATCAAATTTCCCATCGGAGTAGCATTTTCTGAATATTAAAAATGCCGAAGCAGCCGAAAAAAAAGCCAGAATTTCGATTTTTTTATTTTTTTTTTGCTTTTTGGCCTGTATCTTTTTTTTTGGGCTT
>CAXKVY010015407.1:10000-19624 GCA_964058915.1 Tetropium fuscum
AGGCAATAAAAGTGGAACCAAAAGTTTTCATAATTTTCGAATTTTTAGCGCACATCTCGAATATTATGCGAAATCGCGAAAAAAATTAGACTATTTTATTGCACATTTTCAATTCAGCTTCAATTTTGTATAGAAAGGCCTTATTTCTAGGATGCATAGCTTCTGAGATATAAGCGAAATACCTATACCCTGATGCCAAAATAGTGTGGAGTGATTCATCACCAGCATATAAGTTATTAACATTGTTTTTAAGTGTACTTGTGATGGTTTTTTTTATTATCTTAAGAATATTCCTTCGTATACATTTTTGATCATTTTCAGTTCTCCTCCTGTCAAATTTGGTTGCTTACGATTGGAGTTATTGGTTTTAGAACCACTACAACTCGCATTCGTCGCTTCCATCGGATAAAAACACTAAACACGCGCGTATAACACAATATTATAATTAATTTATATCGTGAATCAACCGTACATAAGACAAAATGAAACGCCACTGTCGCTTCAAAACATACATGCATGAAGCAGCGCATGCGTCAATATATCCAAGGAAATCCAGCGTCTTTACCTCTAACCAATGAAATTTAATTTAATTTAGAACCGCCTAAAACTCACCAGTGAGAGCGGTAGACCCGGTTACTAATGAGTTCAGGCCACCATTTCTATAGAGTGTACACAAATTTGCACACTAAGAAATTCTGTGATCCATTGTAAATAGGTAGACCGTTCAATTGTGATGGTGGTGTGATATTATGTATGAATCACTCCACACTATTTTGCAACGTATAATATAAGTACCTCCTATGTGCCACCCTGCACCGGCTCCCCTCCTAGGGGTACAAACTTTTAGTATGTTTACCTCCTAACTAGTCCAAATAAAGTCCCTAGTCAAACATTGTGTTCCTTCTTTAGAATATTCCTTTAGAATATTTCCGTGACGTCCAAATAAAGGTAAAGATGAATAAATCGTAAACATTAAATAAAAGTACTGGAAATGTTACTAATATGTATCCATTTCAGATTTTCAACAAATCCCATTGAAGAGTTTATGATATATTCAGAACACAATTCCTCTCATGCAGAAATGATTGCCATAAGTAGATTACAAAAAGTTATTGCTCTTCTTCAGCAAGTGAAAATAGAAGTGGCGCCAGAAAAAATTTTCATAGCAGGTTTGAAACCCCTAGATTCTGATACAGGTTATAAAAGACTTATCAATCTTATTGATGATCTTATTGAGCATATAAAAATAATGGGTACATATGGGGGTATAAAAGCTGCTCTGTCACATATGATACAAATTGAAAGGTTACGTAAACACTGTCAAGACGTGAACTTTTTCAACCTTTTGAATTATGTCCTCACTAATTTCTCATATGTCAAGGAAATGATGAAAACCTCCATGAGGAATTGTAGTGAGCCAGATCAGATATATAAGTTTTCTTCCAATAAAGTATTAAAATTATTGCAAATATTAGATCAATACAAAATTAAATCAAAAGAAGAAATATGTTGTCTTATTTTTACACAAAGACGGTTTACAGCTAAGGTAATTTACCATATTTTACATAGCTTATCTCAACATGACCCCAAGTATTCTCATATAAAGCCAAATTTTATGGTTGGGTATAACAATAATCCATACAATGATACACGGGAAAATTTATTTACTAATAAGAAAAATAAGCAAGCTTTGGAGAAGTTTGTAAATAAAGAGGTTAATGTGCTAGTTGCCTCAAATGTTTTGGAGGAAGGTGTTGACATTCCCAAATGTACCCTTGTTATTAAGTTTGATAAGCCTCTAGATTATAGGTCTTATATACAATCAAAAGGCAGAGCAAGACATAAGGACAGCCTCTACTATATGATGGTAGAACATAATGAAACTGGAAAATTTCGTGAAAAATTTAAAGAGTTTCAAATGGTAGAACACACTCTAAACAATGTAAGTACCTTTTAATGTATTCTTGCCCTTACCAGCTCCGATTCAAAATAGTTTGGTTACTGATAACATTAGCCCGGTAGTTATATTTTGTAAGCAATAACTTTCTGATTGTTCAAAACACAAAACAAGCAATCAAAACACTATGAGTAATGGTCATCTTGTCATTTCAGAAATCAGTTAAAATCATGTAATAAATTAACTCGACCGCTTGATTTCATACTTCATTCGGCCATTGAAATGATGCGGCCGCTTTCCGGCGCAACGCCTAACGAATATTGTAGCTTGCGATGTCACAGCTACTTTTGGGTCGCTCCAATTTTATCGCTGTTTATATCCTTCATACTGATCGCGCAGAGTTAGAAATCTTGTTTTAATATGAGGTACATGTTTTAGTACAACGTTAAGCTATGTTTCTAGTATTATTTTTATATTTAAAATTTTAGTCATGTTCCCTATTGTTGAAATTATCAGTAGTTTGATTTATCTAACGGTACTAAGTAATAATAAATAGTGAGTTTCAACTTTGTTTCTGTTTAAAATATATCTGATTACTATAATGCTACAGTTTAAAAATACTTTCCAGATATGTAAATCCCCAAGTAGTTCCCAAGTCTATCATACAAATTTTGAATCTGTGATACCTTACGGCATAATTATCTGTGGCAGTAATAGAAATGTAAATAGAATATTTGAAATCCAAAACTCTTAATGTGAAAATTACATTTGTGGAAAATTTCTTGAAGATATTTACTATTCTTCCTTAAAAAACACATATTTTTTAAGATTATGAACCGCAGAGCATATATAACACTAGAAATATTTACCATTATTCACAGGTTAACAGCAACAGAAAAAGGTGCTTGTTGGACTGTAATAAAATGTTAAATAACTCTCCACTCATATTAGGATTGTCGAAGTAAACTTCTGGTAAAGATAGACCCATATATCGTCGTTGCGCCTTCAAAATGCGACATGTGCATATTTTCTGTAAAAAGTGCTAAGTGCTTTCCCAGGACGTCAATCCGCATGTATTAACAAAACCAAACACGTGATTTTCTGTCGATTTTTTATTGGAGGCCGTAAAATTAAAAAGCACCACATATCGCACAAAAGAAAATCTGTGCATTCTAAATGCGCTATGTGTGCTTACAGCACATGATGCATTTAAAAGGCGGGTTTTCATATTGTAAACATGCACGTAGCTCATTTTAGAGTCGTGCCCAGGTGCGACATCAGAATTGAAGAAACGTCAGAGTTTACAGAAGTTCACGGTTCAAAAATCGTTCGAATTTGATGTGAATACTCCCGAGTATCTACAAACTTTATTCATTAATACAGTCTATTATGCTGTAGTGCCTAAAGATGCCTAGGTGGTAATAAAATATAACTTATCGAAAATTCCAAATGAGATAGATCACCTTATTTAAAATTTGTTTCCAATAAATCGTAAAATTTACTAAATATTAGGATTTATTGGAAATACTCGATAATCCTAAATAAGGTGATCTATATCTCATCAAATTTGGAGTTTTATATTTACATAATCTCTACGCCGCTACCTATTCCATTAGCACCAAGCAGGTAACCTGCTGGATTATATAAAAGCCAACTGCTTGGAAGACGAAAGACAGTTAACAAAAAGTTTTTTTGTAGCTCAGGTGGTAAGATCAAGTTCTCTGAGGAGTAGGCAGATTGAGGCCTTAGAGAGTTTCTTATTCAACCACCAGGCTTAAGCTGGTTCTATTCAACCACCAAGTGGTGAGTGCTTTGTGAGTAGTAGGCAGAAAAGCTCAAATCTGTCTGTGCTAGAATGGTTAAACCTACTACCAAAAGTGGAAAGCCATTATTGTATGGCTTCAAGTTCCCGTACCTATGTTCACTACTTTTAATTCATTAAACCACATGCACACTATTTTTAAAGAAATATGTCAGAAAAATGGTAAAAGCACTGTGAAGAGAAAAAATTCTGTGAAATTTTAGGAACAGAAAAATTCTGTTTTCAAGCTGTGGAAGGACCATTGCGACGTGTGTGTTTCTTTTAAGGAAGAGAACTTTTAGGGTTAAAGTTCCCGGCCAGAAGCAGTCTACAATGAGCATGGGGTGAAAAAGGAAGAAGCCCTAAAGGCAAAACAAGATGCTATTGCTAACTTATCCGATGAAATATTGGTACATGAAATAAGTACACATCTTTACCCTTTACATCTCCAACAACAAAGATGTGCTCCTTTACGTGTAGGGTGAAGAAAATGGGACTATTACCTCAAATGAAGTCAAAAGTTACATAATTGACTTTCTAAAAAAGCATTCACAGTTCAAGAAAATTGTTCTAGTTTCAAATAGTTGTGTGTACCAAAATAAATATCGAATATTGGCAAGTGCGTTAGTAAACTGTACACAAAATAATCTTATAGAAGTTGACCAAATTATATTAGGAAAAGGACATGCAATGATGGAGGTTGCTGGCGTCCACTCTACCTTGGAACAACTTTTTCAACCGCCAATATATACACCTTCATATTCTGAATGGGTATGGCAATGAAAAAGCAGCCCTATATTATCAACCATGTTTATTTTTCATTCTTTAAAAATTACGAGGTGATTCTGTGCAATTTAGTTGAATTGGGACCGGCAAAAAAACTGGCAACCTGACCGTAACCGGCATCAGAGGGATGCTTTATCTAAACGGGGATGTCTCATATAAGTTAAGGCATTCCGATGAGTTTAAACCACTTCCACAAAGAAGCCTGAAGTCAAATGTAACAGAACCTTACCCAACTCTACAATGAACCCATTAAAATTGACAAAAAAAATCTCCAGCGTTTGCAATCATTAACTAGGTACATGCACAGAGACCACGAACTCTACTATGACATCATAAAATTCGAATAATGTTGCTGTTATAATACCCAGATACTAAAAATTGTTTGTTTCACATTTTTTTATTTGTTTCACATTTATTTGATTTCACCGGTCTAATAAATGACATAAAACGATTATTCTAAAAACACATCTTTTGGCTCTAAAACAATATAAAATGTTTAATAGTTTTTTAATAATGTTTAATAGTTTAACGTACAAAAAATAACATTTATTAACTTTGCTAATGGTGCAAAAGTGGCTGTGTCAAAAAAGGCACAACTTAAATCAGCTAATGTGCATTAGATTTCAGAAAAAAAATTATATCTAAAATGAATGCATAATTTATTATGAGTTCCAAATTATGTCTATTACACAACACAATAACTAAATTCGAAAAATGGTAAGTATTCTTAATACATAAAAAACTGTTTTCTTTTTTATCTCTCCTGAATAATTTGTGAAAATGCACATCTGGCATTTTGAAGGCCCAACGACGATATAGTCTAAGTGGCTAAGCGAATCTTCTGTGTATACAATAACACAATAACTAAATTCGAAAAATGGTAAGTATTCTTAATACATAAAAAACTGTTTTCTTTTTTATCTCTCCTGAATAATTTGTGAAAATGCACATCTGGCATTTTGAAGGCCCAACGACGATATAGTCTAAGTGGCTAAGCGGATCTTCTGTGTATATGTCACTTGTGATATATATATTTTGACTTATTTTGTATATATTATATGTATATATTGTACTGTATATTTATATTGTAATGTACTTTAAAATAAACCTTATTTATTATGATTATTAACGTACTAGCTAGCCCTTACAAGAATCTGCTCTGCTATTATATTTGCTATTATATATTATTATATTTGTTCAATCCACATACTAAATTTGATTAGTGCTTATAAATCTCATGTAACTTCATCTCTAACCCAATATGTAGTTTTTAAGGACAAAAAATCAATAGTTTGCACGAATATTGTTTTTCAAAGCGTCATTTTTTTTCAGTATTTAATTGGCAAAAATATATCTAGGTCTGAACCTACCCAAGAAGAAATAGAGACGATGTATAACGAGGATGAGTTACCACCATATTACGTTAAAGGACCTGGTTCAGCTCAAGTGAACATGTTATCCTCAATACCATTATTATGTCAGTACTGTTCATCTTTGCCTTCTGATATATACACCGATTATACACCCGAGTGGTATATTAAAGAGAAAATTGAAGGCGGTCTAATTACTGGAAAGAAGTATAGTGTAGTAATCTTGTTACCTACGATATGTCCCATTCAAGATATTATACAGGTATTAAGCTCCATTTTAAATAGCTTTTAATTCTTAATATAGAGCCTTTGGTATAAATAGAAGCATAGAGTAAAAATAACATGTGCCAACATCGACCTAGACGCGGTATAAAAAATTTAGTTTTGTCTACTGCAGATAAACGGGGGTGTATACTTAAATGTAGAATTTCTGGTGTTTGCCAAGAAATCGACCTGAAGTGGTGATCGCTGCCAGTAATCCTGGCAGGATCGCCATGTGATCGTGATTTAAGGGAATTACCATGTACTAGGTTAAACTACATATGAAGAACGTAGACAACGGAAACACCGCAGGAATATTCAACAATGGTTTATTGTAACCTGGTACAAGTATATGACAACAGTACAATATAACATAATAGTTATCTTATCTTAACTAGTGATTGGCTGGCCCGATTGATTGATTGACGTGATTACCAATTACTTAACTAAATATAATTATCTACATACATACGTAATATATATATATATATATATATATATATATATATATATATATATATATATATATATATATATATATATATATATATATATAATATAAAATACAACAAAATTTTTTTTAAAATTATATTTATGAATAAACCGCATACCGTTACCGCATATGAGATGTTTACACATCAGTCTCGTGTACTAGCAGACTCGCTCATTTTTTTTGTAAATAATGCTAGAGGGTTTTAAAAATTAACAACCAAACAACTTTTGGTGCACTTTATTTTATACAGGGTAACACCTTATACATACATATTTTAATAAAGCGATGATTAAACATTTCACAATGATTAGGACTGAGTAAGACATTCTACTTCTAAATTATTTTATTTCAAGATATTTAATTGTTATAATTTATATAAATACATACAAGGGAGTGTCTACAGAACTGCCACGGCAGCTTTTTATCCGCTGCTGCCCATCAAGGTTACTGCACATGAGTGGTCAATTCTTACAATTCATATATTTAGTTCATTACACATTTGCCAGACCGTTGATTTTGATAGCCTCGTGGTATAGTGTATGCTTGGAATACTGTAGGTTTCGCATTCGATTATCACAACTTTTTTTTATATTGTTTTTTCTTCATTCTTTCAGATAGGTGGCACAATTATATTTTCTTGCCATAAAACACAATTGCTTTTGTCACAGGGCCGACGACTGACCAGATAATATATGAATATGTATATATGTATGAATGCTTATGTATATAAAACAACCGCCACGGTGGTTGCATACGTATATAAAACAACCACCGCGGTGGTTCTGTAGGCACTCCCTATATAAAATCGAGCCGGTAATGTAAACCCATAACATTCCTATTCTTCTTATACAAACAATCCTTATCTGGACAATCCCCAAGTAACTACCTAAATAAAATACAACCAGTTATAGGATAAGATTGATAAGAACCCTTATAATGTTCCTATCAGACACAAACTTATAAAAGTCTTTGTTTTTACCACCTATTGTACAAAACAACGATGCATAGTCTAAAAATTTTAAAATAGTATATAAAAAATTATTTAAAAAGAAGATAGAGGAGATCTGTCCACAAAATTTGGCTTTCAACTGAAAATGATAGATCTATGGATATTATAAACCCCTATAAAGTGAAAAAAATTATAGTTATTTACTTTCTGCATTATTCGTAATAGCAATTACCCCAACGCAGCGAGGCTGGGAAAATGCTCCCGCCAGCGAGACTAGGCGGACGACATCACATGCCAGCTCTATGCGTCAGACTGGATGTTATAGTTATAGTTAATGACTATTATGAGCTAGGACGGGCTGGTTATTTGTGCCGATAGTTATGTGTGCCGATATTTCTGAGAAGTCAGTTTTAAAGAGGGAACTTAAAAGTTTGTAATTGAAAAGTATACCTTGTGTGAACCTATTTTTGATTAACATATATCTTTTTTTTTTGTTGCTATCTTTTATTGTAGTTCAATTTTTGCGCTATAACTCCACACAACTGTATCTTATCTTTCTTGTATTTATAAAATAGTTAAAATAGAATCTTGTTTTTGTCGAATGAACAGCACAATACAAGTTTACTTATGGTGCGATTCATCCTGCATATATTACTTTTTTTATTATAATATAATTTTTTTAGTGTAACCTGAATAAATTTACTTACTTACTTACTAGTTATTCATCACTTGGAATACAACCAGTTATTCAATTATAACAACAAAACAATTCAAATTACTGCAATAACCACATAATAGGTTATTTCTCCCTCGAGTGATCCCATCGTGTTCTAATAAAGAGCACTTACATGATGGTCTTGAGTATTACCATGTTAGTGTACTCCCTCATCTTCCTCCCCATGAGGACATGGTGCTTATTTACAGGAAAACCATATTTGAAGGCAATACTAATACTTTGACCAATTAGTAACTAGTAATCAGCTATTTAACACTTATGTTTACCTAGATAATTGTCTTCAAAATTATGTTTTAGGGGGCGTACATGACTACAATCAAATCGGCCAAAAGAGCAGCTGCTCTAAAGGCATGTATTATGCTTCACAAAATTGGTGAACTAGATGATCATTTATTACCTAATAAATGGAATGTGCCCGAAGAAGAAATACATTTTTTGTTTACGCATTATCCTGAAATTAAGGAGCCTACCGCAGGAAATACTAGAAATAAGAGGATGCATGAGAAGAAGGTTAGTACGATATTATATTATTTATGTTGTATCCTATTTATAATTTTAAACTATTAATAATAATGAAATTATTAAAAATGAACTGGGGCTCACATAACCCAGGTTTCTTTCTGCCCTATTTGATTTTTGTTATATAATTAAATAGTCAGATATTTTATCTGATTTTACTGGACGACTTTGTCGACCAGTAAATTCACCAGTCGACTTTGGTGCCATCTATCTTTTGTCACCACAAAACAGATATACGAAAAATGCAGACAATTGGGTGGTCTAAAAGTTTTATTTAAACTTGCTTTCAATAAAACATAAAATAAAATCATTGTCTTTTCAACTTTTCAACCCCATATTGTGGGCATTTCAATAAAAGAACAATTGGGAGGCGTTTGATCAGTTGGATGTAATATTGAAATGCGGCTAATGTACTCTACAATACTAAACAATAGATACATAGATTTATTTTTTACATTTGCAGCAGGTCAAAAACAAAAAATAACATTGTGAGAATTGTGTGATTGTTTTAATGTAGAATTAATTATAACTGTCTTAGAATAAATTAATAGTGCATATCTACTAATTTCAAGATAGGACATATTTAAAAATCCCAATGAATACAATACAATAAATAATATATAAACATTAAATATTTTTTAAACAACACATAGATTAAAATTTAAATTAAAACAATTTATGGTATAGATGCAAATCTGCTCCACAACAACATACACAACCCTTAGATTGCTACTAATTTTTTTAATTTGAATTTGGTATTTCTTATTAGGTAAATTGACTGATCTTTTTCTATGATTATGTATATCCGACTG
>CAXKVY010015408.1:0-22741 GCA_964058915.1 Tetropium fuscum
GTTTGCAATCAACAGCACATTTCTGGCGGAACTACAGTTATTATATGCATTTCCAAATTATGCACAATGAATATTTAAAATAAACATATTTACTTTTCCATATAGAGAAGTAATACATAGGATGTATTGTGATTGCTCAAAATAAGAACAGAATGAGAGAATCACGAATTTAATGTACCCATGAAATCGTATGAATAACCAATGCCTATTATAGGTACCTAACCTAACCTAACCTACAAAGTATTTAATCTAAACATTTCTTGAATACCTACAAATTAAATAACAAATAAATGAGAAATTATTTCAGGTCTTTTAAATGCAAATTGCAATGTAAATCACAAAAGCAAGTAAGCAATTTGCAAATTTACACGTCAAAATGAAAGTGTTTTGTTCGGTCCTAAAGACCATTCTGGAATTAAAAATCATGTATTTAACAATGTAAACAATCATTTAAGCTCAAATTTTACCTCTATTAATTTTATAAATTATCATTTATGGAATAAAATATATTCTTCATACTCACCATAGAAAGCAGGTTAACTTATCAAGTTAATTAACCAAAAAGTAAGTACCTAGTTAGGTAAAAAAAATGAAAACAATTTTAAAGTACAGGTCGTACAGCGTCGAAATCGCTGGTATGTTTACATCGTATACGTCATTGAGAGATTTGTATTGAGAGTTGACAGAAATGTTACCAGAATCTAGTGATGTGATTTCTCTACTTGTATTGTATAAGTTGCCTAACAACTCTATGAAGCAAGATCACGCCGATCACGGGTTACTTTAAAAATCGTATGAATAACCAATGCCTATTATAGGTACCTATTTGGTTACCCATATATTATTATGTTTAAAAACATTAATGAAATTAAAATTGTTTTGAAGTAAAAGTTCAACCCACTGAATTAAATAGCAATTAAAATGCTTCAATTTTATTTGATATGAATTATTCATTCTATTCATTACTTTATGTAACATTTATTTGTTCAGAGGATATAGAGGTACGTATTATATAAAATATAATAAAATAGCTATGCATATGATTCGTTTCATAATCAACGTTTAAACACACTTTTTACGGGGTATTTTCGCAGTTTTTTTTTAACAATGGGAGCAGAAAGTAAATGGAAAAAGAAGATACCCGTATTTTATATTTTTTTATTTAGCTCTAAAACAAGCTGTAAAATAATTAAATAAAATAATGTGACGTCACTAAGCGCAAGTAGGTATAAATAGGGCGGCAAATGTCGTGATTTTGAGGGTATTCTGTCTATAAATTGACGGCAGCGACGCCTCACTGCTTCCTGTCGGCCATTGCTGTTGATATTAGTATTTATATATACATATATAACATATATATCTAGTGATTTGTCTATTTTCACTTAATGACGTCATAGAAATGCACTCAAGCTGCAATAAAACACGTATTTCTGAATATTGCGCATTATTTCTTATGTCAAAAATTATGGAAAAAATGGACTTGTTGAATATGTAATTGCCCATTTTTGTTTCGATCGAGCGAAAATACCCCATTAGTATTGTATAATCATTAATTGAATCTATAATCCAGGCCATCCAGGCTCATATGATAAGAATAAACGGATTGCGTTTAAGAGGCATCTTCTGTTGTAAATGTGTCATCGCGTTAGTACTATATTTTCTATTGATATATTATTTAGAATGGGAAAATCCATCGATTACTACTTTTGGCAACAATAATAATTATTACATTTTATATCAAGAAGACTAGAACAAGGAGATCGAGCTCGCGTAAAATTGGTACCGAAAGAACGGCACAAATGACGTCGAAAGCCGCTAGGGGATTAGCGGCGCCATATCCACCTTCGGGAGTCTCCGTCAGCCTTCGTGCGTTCCCAGCCAATGTGCTTTCTAAGGTTAAGGTGCAATTGTACGCGGTACCGCTTTGCGCAGGTAAGAGTACTTCAAGATCGGTTAAATTAGATAAATTAGACCTTTTCCAGCGTTTTATTGTTTGGGAATGAATGAAATGAAATTCTTTCTCCAGACTTTTTAGCTTCGTCGGTATTGCTTTTACACGCACCTACAGTACAGTTATACCCCGCCATCTAGTAACAACATATTAAGTAAGATTTAATTATAAAGGATTAATTACAATATTTATCGGTAATACAATTATAATAATTTAATCTATAAACACGCACGGCATTCAACGCTCACAGCTAGTGAAACGAATAGAATTATTGAGATTGTTAAAAAGATCTTTTTACTAAGTATGCAAGGCACAAAAACGAATTGATGAAGCGTTTACGCAATTTCGAGGTAATATAATAAGATACCTTGTAACTTGTAACTAGGTAGATACTGTACGTAAAATCCACCAAAAAGGTTTAAAATACTAAAGATAGAATTAAATCAATACTGCAAGTTAATGCATGAATTATTTATGACTTTAGTATGGATATTGAACGCTCATGTAAGTATAAAGCGTGTAAAGTATCATGTAAAAGCAATCGGTAAATATTTACTTATTTTGGTAGGAAGTACTTGCGATAATTAGCAGATATTTTTGTTTTTCTGATGGTCACTAAACACTTATATTGTCCTATCAAAAGTCTCAAAATATTATAATATAATGTTATTAAATAGTATTTACACAATAGTATTTACACATTTACAGAAAAATCACCAAATAACTACAGGAACACTAGGAAAAACGCTAAGGAACTTGAAAATAAACTGTAAGACGTTAGCCAAAATACAAAGATGACATCACATACCCCTCTGCCGAATCCCCCGCAAAAGTTACGTGGCAACCTATCTAATTTAACCGATCTTGAGAGTCCGCCGCCATTAAGTTTATCTTTTGACGTATTTTGTGCGGCCCGAAACACGCGAGCTTGGTCTCCTTGTACTGGTCTAGTCTTCTTGTACATGATCAATGATATATGAATATATATGAATATGTCTGTAACATTACACAATGATTGACTTTTTTTTTACAATTTCAACAGTACCGAAAGGGAAACTCGTTGAGTGTTGAGTGATATTAATTATTAAAGAGGTGCAATGGTTATGGCGAAATGCATGCCTAATCTACAAATTTAACGCAAGTATCGGAAATTACGGCCTTAACTAATAAAAAATTGAGATTTATCAGTCTGTCGAAACTGTTGTTATAACGACTACGAAGGTTCAGTTTGTCCGCTTTGTGACTCAATAGGCTCGACAGGTAAAGAAAACCTTCGCAAACAATAGCTTCTCTAATATAGATTGATAAATTTCGAAATTCCGAACCAAAGAGCTGGTTACCTAATATAGGTACCTATCTCGGATCCAAAATTGTGCACGCATATCGCCATAAGCGTTGCGCCTCTTGATAATTTCTCGCTCAAGGAGGATGTACCATCGAACTATATACACTCTCCATATCATTGGGAATTGCAATGTAGAATTTTATTGTTCTACCCACATATACATTATATCAGTGGATTTACCAAAAATTAGTTTGCGGATACCGGATATCCGTTATAGCGCCGATAACAAAGAACACTACAACCAACGTAGTGTCGTAGTGTTCTCAGCCCAGATAATATGAATTTCTAGTATGGCGCCTAAAACGGTTTGTGCCACACTCGCCCAATCCGTCAAAAATTTTACATAACCTAACGACAACATCGGTAACTTAACCTCACAAATAGAGGTGAATTTTCATTTCAACTCGCAACGTCTGTTTAAATAAAATAATTAAGAAAAGTAACTTGTAAATTTAGTAAGTAGGTAGTTTTAAAAAGTTACTAGGCATAATGAAGTTGTCCCATACTCTAAGATTAGTCAACACTTCAGCAGTTGATGTCTTAAGAAAATCGATAGAGAATCTATAGCTCTAGCACCCCAGTATATATATAAAGTAAAAGATTATATGGTAAAAGAAGAAAACAAGGAGAAATTGTATGATAAAATTACTAGAGTAAATAATTGGTATACTAAAGTTATTGGGCTTGACGAAGTTAGATTATACCAGGAGAAAGTGACTTCCTTACAGGTAGGAAGGAAAGTAATAGTCATTGTAGCGTAGCTAGTACATAATAAATAAGTAATTACCTAATAGAGTACTCGCAGTTGATATCGCAACATGTCAAAATTTGGGTGATGGGGGTAGCTTGACAGTTTATACAATTTTGTCAACACAATAATTTATCCCTTTGTTTTATTTTTTTTTGAAATATATTTTAAAGTAATTTTGAAATACTCCAGTGGCGCAATGTTTGCATTAGACCCTTATGAAAAGTTTGATCAAAACCCTTGAAGATTTATTACAATTTTAGGAGCAATTATTAAACACGCAGATGAAGCGTAGAGAAGTAGGTCGTCAACTAGCTGATATTAGGCAAAAATCTTTAGAGCTGCAGGATCAGATTCACAAAGTTAAAAGGCAGGATAATCTAGAGCAGTTCCTGGATTTAATGACTCAAGAGACTGAGGTAGGTAAGTAGATAAAGAGAAAGGATATATAATGGGTAGGTGTAGTGATGTAAAGGAGAGAACGTTCTCTTTGTGCTGTGAAGAACGTTCGCGCACGATAAATCGCTCGTGCGCGCATGGTAGATCGCTCTCCCCGAACGTTCCCTACAGAGCACATTCAGCAAGATCTCCGCCAATCAGCGTGTTTCTTTTTTCTCTTGAGCACGTATTTCGAGTGAAATTCTAGAGCACGTATTTTTGGAGAACGTTCCTCGAGCATGAACGAGAATAAACGAGCATAAACGAAAAAACCCTAGAATTTATATTTGAGGTGTAGTGAAAGTAGTTAGAAACCTACTTTTCACGGTTATTTCTGAAAATGCTCAAAATTCCGAAAGTGCTCAAAATGCGCCTAATGCTTCATATGAAAATAATAGTAAAGAATTCATATTCTGTGTTGCAAATAATACAGTAATAACTTCTAACATACAAAAAATTATTAAGTGAAAAGAATAGCAAAAACAGAGTTACTGATGTTACATAAGTTTTTGCTATTTTTTAACATAATATATATTTTTTTATGCTAGTTATTACTGCATTATTTGCAACACAGAATATGAAACGGAAGTCTCGAATACACTCTTATTTTCACATGAAGCATTAGGAGCATTTAAGAAGGAACCAGAAAAGTGTCTAAATACTTCACTACACCCCAAATATATATTCTAGGGCTCTTTCGTTTATGCTTGTTTATTCCCGTTCGTGCTCGGGAAACGTTCTCCAAAAATACATGCTTGAGAATTTTACATCACTAAGTGATCCAACAAGCACCCTTCGCATATCCCGTGACTGTTGCCGACCAAGCGCATTGTCCGTCCTTTCTGAGCTTGGCTGGATGCATGTAGGTATCTCTTATATGGATTATTACATTTATTGCTTACCTGTGTCTTGTATAACTACTTTTGACACCCTCTCTCTCCTTTGCTTTTATTTGAGAACATAATGTAAAAATTAATCGTAAACTAGTTGAAACTAGAAAATGCATGTAAATATAGTGTGATGAGCAAGATGTCAGTTTTGAAACGATTTGAATCATTCTGCGAGGAAACGGGCTACAAATTGGAAACAATACAGCAACAAAAATACTGGCTGACATTTTGAAATACTGTGGATTTAATATGAAGAAACAGAATGGAGAAGACTATAAAGAAGCCATCATTAACACAATGTGTAACAAGACTACCAAATTAATGCATGATATATACTATGACAAATTCGACAGAGGATTCTATCCTTTTAAAGATATCGAATTTAAATCCAATAGAGTTGCTAAAAATATAAAGCGGAAGTTACTACAGAAAGAACCTGGCAAAAAAGCCAAGTTCTGCAATTTAAGTAAAGAAGAAACCTTGAAAATGCTAAAACGCTATGACGAGAACACACTGTCTGGCTTGCAAAAAAAGTTTTACCATATTGCTTCTTATGAACTAGCATGGCGTCGTGGAGAAGGTTCTCAATGTTTAGTTCATTATTTTAAAGATGAAACAGACAATGCAAAAAATTAATATGTAACCTTTTATAAATATTGTATTTTCATGTTCAAAACTTTAAAGCAGCGTAATTTTGATACTTTATTTTGTGTATAATGAGTTAAGTAATTTGTTATAAATAAAAATATTATATGGAAAAATTGTTTATAATTGTAACATCAAAAGATGTTATAATTATGTTACAGTATGGCTCGAGTGACTTCGAAAATGTGTCAAACTATATATTCAATTTAGTCTCTCACTTGTTATATTACAACTGTGTCAAACTATATGTGAAAATGTGTCAAACTATATATTCAATTCATTCTCTCACTTGTTATATTACAACTGATATGATTTCATCAGTGGCCTAACATTGGACTGTGTTACATCTTATCTACTTATGTGATATATTTTGTTTAATATAAAAAATAGGTTCTTCTGTCTTCTACGCTATATGCGTACCTCAGAACTCTACCTATGGCTCTATATGTCAATTACTGCTCATATTAACGAAGATATTATATGTAATCACAACATTATGTCTCCACTTTTTTCTTTCAACTAGCATAGTGTTTAATATTTGCAGATTCTAAAGTTAGAAAATTCCATATCACGAACCTTCCAAGATTACGACCAAACAGAAAGGGAGCTCTTCACAGCATTTTGCAATGCGATTCGGGATTCACATGAAAAACAGAGGGCCCAGATAGAATATACAAAGTACTTTGGTTTAATATTAAGTATAACTGGATCTTTTTTAGCATACGTGTATACTACATTAAAAAAAAATGAGCTGAAGAAGTTCATAGAGTCAAAATTATCAGTTAATAATAATGTTAATCCGCCAACAATAAGTAATAATGATTTATCAACTTTATCCAACCTGGTAGAGGAAATAAAGGCAGCCCAAAAGGCTGAAATACATAAGGCACAGTTTGGAAGAGCTACTATTCAACAGGACATCAGGAATGCAGGTTATGAACATATAATAAAAATAACAGCTGGCTTTTGTTTGATAGTTATTCTGATGAAAGCCCTTGGAACATAAAGTTATTTCGGAAATAGGTATAGGTATAAAAATAATAGATGTACATCTGGTTTTGTAAGTTGTCAATGTCAAGGTTAATTTAAAGAAAATACTTGCTAGTAAAATTCACTATATTAATCTCCTAATAAAATGTTTCCTGCATTAAATTATATTTTCTTTATGTGAACCAAATAATCTCCCAGGTAGACTCTATGGTCTATTTGAAAATGAAAGTAAGTAATAAAACTCTATAATCAGAAGCGACCATAAAAATTATTTTTTTTATTCATAGAAATTAAGTGCTAACAAAAGTGAAAAGTAAACAGAGATTAAGTGCTTAACAAAAAGATTTAGATTAAAATAAAGTCTCAAAAAATCATTCCATTTTAATAAAATCTATCTATCTGCATATAGTTATTTTTGTTAAAATGAAATTGCGTTTTTATTGTAATCTAAATCTTTTTGTTTGATGTTCAACGTCGGTATTGTCTCGAGATTGTATTTCTCGCAGTTTACTATTCAGTGATGGTCTCGTCGGTGCACATCTTTTCTGTTCTTAGTTTTTTCTGTGACCTAATTTCTAATGTTAAAAAAAATCCAAGTTTCTATTCATATCTATTGCTTGTCATGCCGATGACACAAACCTAATAGTTGTTGAAAAAGATGCCAAGACAGCTCACAGAAACTGGGTATAATAGTATATTAAGTATTAAGAACGGGCAGGCTATTTTAATGTTCGAGAACTGATCAAATTTTGTATGAGAACGGTATTATAACTTTTAGTGTTCGTTATGCTTATATTATTTTTTGCATGATCGCAATAAATCATAACGAAGTATCAAAATACGTATGTAACGTATTTAATTTTTTATTTAATGTCAAAAATTTTGTTAAATAGAAATACAACTGAAATCGAAATCGAAAAAACATGTACTGTTCCAATTTCTGTAAGTAATTGTACAAACTGCATATTATATAATTTTAACATCAATAAATAGATTTAAAAGTACATCTTTCTTTTAAATTTCAAACTGAATTCTAGAAAACCCATTCTAAATCAATGCGATGTTAAAAATGTCTATTTTTACAAATATATATTTACCGTTTTAGAACGGTAAGAGAATTACTTACCATTTTGTTAGCCTTTGCTACCAGTAGGCGCATCCACTGTCGTAAAAACAAACATGGTAAGTGAACAAGAAAAGCTTGATCATGCAAAAAAGTATTATTTTATGGTCAGAAAAAAAATTACTAACTTTAAATGACGATAAAACCATGTCTGTGATATTTAAATAAACCGGAAATAACATTATTACAGAAAGTAATAATATGGTTGATACTGTAAAAGTGATAAATAACTTTTGATTCAAAATTAAAGTGGCTTAATCATATCGATATCCTATGCGAAAAATGAAGAAAAGTTGTTATGCGTTACGCTTTTAAAAAAACCATTGCAGTAATAAATTTCTGCTAACATTATATTATGCACAGTTTCACTGCTGTGCGAGGTATTTTCAACTGAGGCATTAATGGGTTTATCGGACACATTTTTATATTACAAAAATATCCCATCCCCTGCATATAAGAGCTGGGTTACCAATGAGAAAATAGTGCACACTCTTAAAAAATTTCGCATTTTAACTGTGGCTAATATTTATTATTATGAAGTTGGATGTTTTGTTTTGGAATAGGCATATATTTTTTCATAATCTAAAGTGTATTCAAAACCAAGAGTCGCCAGCATAACATAATTCCAAATCAGCATTATACTTAAAATGCTTTTTACAATGGTTACAAGATATTTAATTCATTGAGTGACGACATTCAAGTATCTCCAAATGTGTTCATTTTTAAAAGGAAACTACGAGAATTATTAATTGAAAAAAAAATTCATACTTTGAATACCCTGTCTGAATACTCTGATTACCTTGTGTACAGTACATATTTTTGCTTATTTGTACTCGTGGATGCTTGTCTTTCATTAAGCATCTTTGCGTTATGCAGTGCACCGTGTGCTCCTTGACATGTGCGAAACATGTTGCTAAGAACTGCTCTTTGACACGATTTACACCTATTAATTAATGTTCGTCGTCAGATACCTCTTTAGTGCTAAACTTCTTCAGTTTTTCACTAGAACACTAGTTTTTCACTAGAAAAGGTCTGTGTGGACGAGTAGTACCTGGTAAACTTTCAACAATGTATCTGTCATTCTTTAACAGTTTGATAATAACGTATGGACTGCCTTAAAATTACCAAATTTGCTACAAGCTCCTTGCAGCGGCTACCCAACTGCTTTGGCATTTTCGTAACAAAAATCAAATGGCAGTATCTTGTGTGATCAATCACATGCGTTGTAAACAGTTTAAATATAAGCAACACTACAATTATTTACAAATCATAGTATAAATATACTAAATGTAGGTAGGTATTACTGTCAAGTATAGAAGAAACTGTGGCAGCCACACAAATTTTCGGAAGGTGTTACCGACTGTACAGACATTCAAATTCTGGCTATGTTGGGACTGTTATACATTGGCATTGTTGATACTGACTTCTTTTGTCACTGATGGTGTGTAACAGTTTTTTTTTTAATTTGTTTTGAATTCCCCATATCTGCATGTGTATGTACGTATTGACTTATGAGAAACAGGATTGATATTGAAGAACTCGACATAACCGTTCTGCATCCTTAATCAGTCCTGCCTTGTTTTTATTCCTATTTCACAGCATATAATGCCACTTTGTGGGTCCTATGTGTTGGTGAGGTAAAAAAGTCACACTTAATAATGAAGCGGAATAACAGGTTGGTAAAATCTTATATATTATTATGGTAAATTTTTTAAACAAATGGTTTTATATGTGTAAAAATGAGTACATCAGCATATTTTGTACAAAATAAGAAGGTAAATTAATATTGCAGGTATGTGTTTTTATCTTTATATAACATTATTCAACTGAAATAGACAAATGACTGTTGCAACTATCAGTAGATAGCACGGGTTTTTGTAAGACACGCGCGACATGCGAAACGCGCCTGTTGTATGCATCGTAATCCAATCATGGAAATCAGTCAGTCTTGTAAAAACGGAGGGCTTTCCTGCGACGCAAACTTTATATCCAAAGGAAACAATGCCAACTTGAACACCATCAACCAAAAGTGGCCCACCTGAGTCACCATAGCAACTCCCCACGCCTCCAGAACCAGATACACATAAGTGGCTGTCAATAATTAGCTAGAAAATGAAAAGCAGGTATCATCTTTTTTTTCATATTTTAATTTCATAATTTGTTATATATATTTACATAATTATATATATATATATATATATATATATATATATATATATATATATATATATATATATATATATATATATATATATATATATATATATATATATATATATATATATATATATATATATATATATATATATATATATATATATATATATATATATATATATATATATATATATATATATATATATATATATATATATATATATATATATATATATATATATATATATATATATATATATATATATATATATATATATATATATATATATATATATATATATATATATATATATATATATATATATATATATATATATATATATATATATATATATATATATATATATATATATATATATATATATATATATATATATATATATATATATATATATATATATATATATATATATATATATATATATATATATATATATATATATATATATATATATATATATATATATATATATATATATATATATATATATACATAATTTGTATATATTTCAAAGTTGTTATATTTTTCATCTAAGCATGAGAATTTGTCATGTATTTCTTTTGCTCTGTGTTTGATGTAAACGCATTTCGGAACATTCAAATTCTTGATGGTGGTGGACTTTAGAAAAGTGGATAAGGAGTTAAAACCCGTATCGAAATACATAATAACTGCTATTTGCCGTATTTTACAATGAAAACCTACACCTTACAAGAATGTAAAGTTAATAAAATTACAACATATGAAATGTTTATGAGGGCAGTATATCTATAAGTATATTAAACTGGTCAGGAGACAGTTGTAAAGAAATGTTACGCAGTGGAAAGAGTTGTGAAAATCAAAATCGGAAATAAAAGGGCTTCAACTTAAAAATAAAAGAAAACTAATAATTCTTATGTGACAAATGTGAAACTGGTTTTGGGAAATACCAAGTTTAATTGCCGAACTCAAAAAATTGTAGAACAGTTTTGATTCATTATTTGTAAATTCAACCAAAGAATCCTGGTCCGGCAAACCAAGACAAGGTAAATTAAAGATATTGAAAGGATTTTCGCGGTCCAAAGCGGAAAGATTTTGATTTGTTTATGCATTTTTTTTAACTAACAATGTTTTAACATGCCTCTGTATGATTTATTTTCTCAACAACACCATAAGTGTTGGTAATATAAACAAACCCTACTACCTCTTTCTTTAGGAAAATAATGAAAAAAGATAAGTTCTGTGTATGACAAATAAATTACGCGTCAACAAACGCCCACGTAAATAAATAAATGTCACCAATGAACCTTACTCGTCTGTTTTAATTTAATATTTGGCCGCTAGAGGGCGAATCGATGACAGAAACACTGAAACTAAGTTGAAGAGCAAACACTTGGATACTGTAAGTTGAAGAGCAGATTCTTTTTGTATATTGGGAAGGGTATCAATGGGTCAATGGTTGCATACTTCAGTGGTATTGTAAATTTTTGGTACTGGAATGACTGTAGTTGTTTTCATGTTATCAAGAAAATTGCCTGTATGAAGTGATGTGATGAAGTTATTCTGTATTTCTGTGGCTAATTGAACGAGTTTTCAGAAGCCAATCCCATTGCCAACAAAAAAGGTTATTCTGATACACGAAATATAAGCAAACCTTTTCCGCTATGATTGACATTCCCCCAAACCATACATATAATAATATAGTAGAACTTGTTGTTAGGCAATCATGATTTAATATTTTTACCTGCTCTTAGTCTTAGAATATATATAGTTAGAGTATATTTTTAATAGATACCTACCTCTTGGAAAGGATCGAATGCTGCACACTGCTCATTTGAAAGAATAACACTACTAACTTGCCTCAAAACTACAGATAGATTACCTGCATCAGTAACCCCTTATCCGATGATGATACCGGTAGCATTTGCGTAGGTGTCACTACCATTTGCCAAGTCCACTGTATTTACATAGGGAGTACTGATAGTGACATCTCTTGGGAGTTTTACTAAAGCTACATCGTTTTGTAAGGTACTGTAGTTCCAGTCTGGGTGTACAATGAATTCTGTACAGTTCAGTATTGATTTTGACAGCTTGACTGCCGTTAGATTATGTGCACCCAAAACTGCCAACATGTAGTTAGGCTTACTGAAAAACAAATAAAACTATGTTAAACAAGTGTTTCAATGAAAATTTATTTACAGTAAGAAGCACCTTTGGTTCAAAAACTTGTTAAAACATCCATTTAAGGTGGGTGTTTTTTTGCTTTCTGCCCGAAAACTGATTTTCTGACTTTGGTCGTTGTTTATAAAAAATAGGGTAAATCTGGCTGTACGTTTGTAGGTATTTATCAATTACCTCCCCTATGACGTTTTTGTCCAAAGTTTAAATTGCATCCCATTCCCCCTCTTAAACTACACACACACAAAACAAAACTTTTGGACCTTGAACCTGCACCGAAAAACAGGTGCGACACTTTTTTGGAACTGTGTAGTTGCTTTTTATTTATTTTTTTTAATCATTCATTAAGACAAAATATATAAAATTATAATAGTTATTTATTGTATAAGTGTTTTAGATAGCGTTTTATCCACACAAGAAAATTTAAATTCGAGAACGAAGTTCGAGAGAATTTTCTTGGGTGGATGAAACGCGACTAATGATTGCGATTGATGCATTAACCAAAAATATACTTCACAACCAGTTGGAATGCTTGTTATTAATGGAAACGAAGTGAAATATGATAGTACAATGAGGGAAATGTCTTAATATACATGTTAATATTAATATTAATAAAAGATACAATAAAATGTATCTAATTGATTTAAGATTGTATTTTCCATTATTTCACTAGTGGAATAAAGTAATTTCGTTATTCCACTAGTGGATTAACGGAAAGTACCATTTTACTTTATATGCTTCATAAGTGTGGATAAAACTCCAATTATAAAGTGATTATTGTGGATAAAATATATTAATTATGTAACAATAAGCAAAATGATCTTGGTCTGTTCAATCAATATTGGTTAAATGAACTTCTTGATTGTTATATTTGTTACTTACCGGTGAACACAATGAGCGGCGGTGAGTATCCAACGGTTCGAAATTAAACTGCCCCCGCAAATGGAGCTTCTAGTAGTATAGTATATTAGAAGAGCTACTTGAAATGGATAGGCATGTGGGGAAGCTTCTTGCCCTCCAACAATTCGTGGCTCTTCTGTACTCTTCCGATCTTTTGGAAACACAAAGTGGCTTAATAAGGACTTGTCAGACCCCTCTGTCACCTAAGAAATCCAAAGAAGCGTAACAATAGGATAGAAACGGTAGCTTCTGCAGTGACTTGCACTGTACATGTGAGATGGAAGAAGTAGTGTTTATATTTGTGGTTTTGGGTATTTATGTGGTGTCGGTTATGATCCGTACTATTTTGAGTGTTTACAATTATTACTATTTACGATTTTATGAAGGAAATATGCTACAAGAAGTTTTATTAACATAATTTATATAATTTTATAGTTTCTGTTCCATTTTTTAACACAATATATATGCAAAGTGCAATGTTTTTTAATTCACTTCTGTTTACTAATACATATTACATATAAAAGATACTTTTTTATGTTCCTAATAAGGTGAAATAAAATGTGCAAAAGTGTCCTCCTTTTCCATTGCAAGTCATCCTTTTTTGTTAGAATTGTCATACTTTACATGTTTCACATCTGGTAACCCTAAATGGTAGGTGTATAGTGTCCGGTGACTTTGCGGTGTTTAAGGTCATTCAATACAATTTTTGACTCAGTTAAAAAATCAAAATGTTGAATTAAATGGTGGACTATCGAATTTATGAACCGATTTGTTTCAAACTTGGTTCTTGGGGTTGTTTAAGGTTACTGGGACACATTTGGTGGCGAGGGTTTGATTGATGATGAAGGCAAGGAGGTGCACAGTGGTTTGTAAGTTTACAAAAACTAAAAACTACAAAATAATTAGGACACAAACCTGGACCATCATGAGATTCTGTGGCTTGGTAAGAAATAAAAACGTGGGGCATATAGAAACCATAATTAAAATACGCCCCACATTTTTATTTCTTACCTACCAATGATTTATAGTAAAACCATTTATGTAAAAACTTTTTTTTACCTATTCTTATATATTATTATAATCTACATACAATAAGTAGGTACACTAGAGTAACCAGATTTGGATTTTTTTTTGGGGGGGGGGGGGCACGCAACAAATCTATACAGTGGCAGCCGCGGTGAAAAAATTGCGCCGCAAGCGAAAATTTTCAAGGTCACGCATTATCTTGGCACTTCAGAATTTCAATGTAAAATCCATTCATATAAAAATAAAGATTTTTACAAGAAACTTTTTTTGGTATTTAATTCCATCTTGAAATAAATGCAGGCCATTCAGTATTGTCATTTTTCCTGTTACTTTTTTTTTCCTTTTAACTAGACTAGCTTATTTAATTACATATCTTTACGGCGGCGTCGGCAGCATCCTCTTTCACCCCGAAATGCACTGCAAGCCTCCATAAACTCTTTTAGAATGGAGATTGACTGTACAAATGCACCTACAGTAAAGGTGCCACTGATACCTTATAAAAATTATATATTTCCGAAACTTGACATTATTTCAACAAGATTCATATTTTATGACAAAAATACCTCTCAAAATTTTTAAACAAAATTAAATTAAAATCCGGCGGGGGGGCACGTGCCCCTAATGCCCCCCCCCCCCTTAGTTACGCGCCTGAGTAGGTATGACTTTTTACTATTGACAATATTGACATGCTTCAAATGTAACAAAAACATACTGTCATTGAAAAAACTTTTCTTTCTTCTATTATTAAAAATGTGTTACAAAACACTATCTGCCAATATTTAAAAAAATATATATTTCAAGACTTACTTGTAACAAGTAACAATATGGTAACAAAACTATCACAAATATCACAGAGTATAACTTCATTGTTTTGCCTTTACCTAAAGCTTTCTAATCCAATTTAATAAGAAATTTTCGTTGTGATTGATAATCAAGAATGTATGTGCCAGTATATGGAGAACATTGTGAAATAGTGTTAATTTATATTTATTATAGTTGTATAGACAATAAATACTTTTTCTCATCTCAGTTAATCATTAATAATACCTGCAATACTAGTCAACATAGTAAATATCATTCTCTATTAATATTCCAGATAATGTTTTCCTACTATTTTTTTGTTTAATTTCTTAATCTATGTATGTGTGTATCCCATCCCTATTGATGCAGGTATATCCTTGATGATTGGTTAACTGCCTACAAAACTCCAAACTATATATTCACATGTAACTTGCTCTCATATTCTACTATTGACACTGAAATTATTGGTGAAAATCCTGAAATTGGTCGAAGCATTTTTGTCACAAATCAACGGTTACAACTTGAATATTATTTGAGTTAGACAACACCTGTTGAAGTACCATGTTTTGTATGTTGCCTATTTGGCTAAATATTCTCGCACCTTTACGTTGCCGGCAGGGTCATAAGAGCTTTCCTATTGGTTAGCGTTGCTCACCCGATTTCGCCAGACGGGGTGAGCTCCAAGGTACGCAAGCCCAAAAAACAGTCTTACAAAAAGTCTAGATTCAGTAGTCTAGAAGTAACTTATATAGTATCAAGAAATAATGATGGCAACAGCCATATTGCATATGTTGTATCATCACATATAACAGAAACAGTTCACATCTTCGAGCATACAAAAATATAGAGGAATGTCCAATTCAAATGTATGTGAATGCTTGGTCCAAGCATCTAGAAAAGGATATTAGAGTGAGGAAAAGACGGAACATAAATTAGACAACAAAGCGTACCTCGATTTTTCTAAAATGAACGCTGAGAACCCTTTTCAAACGGGTTTTCGCAAGCCTGGCCTTTTTCACAATTATTATCAAGGGATATAACAAATACCATTAAAAAAAACTAAATTCGAACACTTCTCATAAATAACTGCAGTTTGACGTTACACAAATATAACGACAGACCTACCTAATGCCAGGTCTCAAATTCAATACATGCCCCTCCTCCTGATAACAGCTTGGCATTGTTGACCAATTCTTGATCGATGTTCATCCATATTTCCCTAACGATGTTTTCTACATTATCCAAGGAGGGAGGTAGAATTTCAAAGGTGGCCTACCCATGTGGTCCCATAAATGTTTTAGGGTTAACATCCAGACTGCGGGAAGGGCAGTCTGGGTCATTCCAATGGGTCATTTTATATCATAATAGAGATAGATAGCATGAATAAAAAAAGCCACCTAGGCTGCCAGCAGGTTTTAACCTGTTGGCTAAATACATAAATACCTAAAATATAAATAAATATATAAATTAGGCCGTATTGGAACTTATGTTGAAATCCTCTAATTCAGGTTATTAGTACGGTTGATCAAAACAAGGACATCCCCTCCACAAAGGCGCTGGATTACAAAGGGATATGAATGTGCAATAAAAGTATGTACAGCGCATAATTAATAAATTTGTGATAAAAAATACACATTTCAATAAAACACCCCAGTAAGAAATATAAAAATAATTATTGAAAGGCGTAAATATCTACATCAGAGTTTTCTCTAATCCAATTGCTATATTCAGTTAGTCTGGTAAAAACTGAAGGTTTTCCAGCCTCACAATCGATATAGCCAAACGACACTAGCCCCACTTGTACACCATCTACGGCCAATGGTCCTCCTGAATCTCCATTGCAAGTACCGACGTTTATATCACCGGAAAGACTATTCACACACAAATGAGTAATGACAATGTCCTCATTACTTAAAATATCACTGTTGAGGTATCTCAAAACTGGGGTAATGCCATCTTGGTTGTTTGTAGTTCTGCCCCAACCAGTAATTATTCCTAAAATTGAAAGGTTTTATATATACAAAAAGATTTTGGCTATGTACTAATAGTAGGGACATACAAGAAAAATAAAAAATAGAGTACCACATACAAAAAAAGATGTCTTAGATAATATATGTTATAAAATCAAAATAAACGTGGATTAACTGGATGCTCTGCAAGGAGGTATGCTAGGTACCTTCCTGCTTATACTATGTATAAATGATATAGAGCAGTAGAGCACTGTAAATTTCCTTTATGATTAGTCTGAGCAAAATTTTAAAATGGAAATTGTGGTAAAACAGAAATTGAATTAGTAAAATAAACTGTCTATGTAGATTACTGACATCTGTAAATTACTTAAAACTGTTTACTGGCAAATTTACTAACAACTATTAATATCACCCAAAATTTAATATTATTTGAAACCTATGGATAATAATTTATCAAAAATTTTAAAACAATTACCTAAAAAATTAATAACAAAAATAAGAGTTGTATTTTTAAATTACTATTCTCCTGTAATTGTTAATATTATGTTATCAGACTCTTTATATTTTTCATATATTGATCTAGTTAATTGTATAGCAAGTTATGCTAAATAAAGAATATATTAATATTAACCCGCCATTACAGGCGCTATGAGCTATATATGATGTAATCCCTCACAATATTTGTTTTTAAGGGATAAAACGGTAAGTGCTAAAACTACAACCCTCAACATCTAGAAATACAAAAACGATGCTACCTTGTGCAGCACCGTGTGCTCCTTGACATGTGCGTAACACGTTAGTAAGAACTGCTCTTTGACATGATTTGCACCTATTAATTAATGTTCATCTTCAGATACCTTTAGTGATAATAAAGGTAAACTTCTTCAGTTTTTCACTAGAACACTAGTTTTTCACTAGAAAAGGTCTGTGTGGACGAGTAGTACCAGGTAAACTTTCAACAATGTATCAGTCATTCTTTAACAGTTTGATAATAACTTATGGACTGCCTTAAAATTACCAAATTTGCTTCAAGCTCCTTGCAGCGGCTACCCAACTGCTTTGGCATTTTCATAACAAAAATCAATTGGCAGTATCTTGTGTGATCAATCACATTCTTTGTAAACAGTTTAAATATAAGCAACAGTGAACACTATAATTATTTACAAATCATAGCGTAAATATACAAAATGTAGGTAGGTATTACTGTCAAGTATCGAAGAAACTGTGGTAGCCACACAAATTTTCGGACGGTGTTACCAACTGTACAGACATTCAAATTCTGGCTATGTTGGGACTGTTATACATTGGCATTGTTGATACTGACTTCTTTAGTTACTGATGATGTGCAACATTTTTTTTTGGATTTGTTTTGAATTCCCCATATCTGCATGTGTATGTACGTCTTGAAGTATGAGAAACAGGATTGATATTGAAGAACTCGACATAACCGTTCTGCATCCTTAATCAGTCCTGATTTGTTTTTATTCCTATTTCACAGCATATAATGCCACTTTGTTGGTCGTATGTGTTGGTGAGGTAAAAAAGTCACACTTAATAATGAAGCGGAATAACAGGTTGGTAAAATCTTATATATTATTATGGTAAATCTTTTAAGCAAATGGTTTTATATTTGTAAAAATCAGCATATTTTATACTTAAATAAGAAATTAATATTGTTTTTATCTTTATATAACATTCATCGACTGAAATAGACAAATGACTGTTGCAACTATCAGTACATAGCACGGGTTTTTGTAAGAGCGACATGCGCCTGTTGTATGCGTCGTAATCCAATCATGGAAATCAGTCAGTCTTGTAAAAACGGAGGGCTTTCCTGTGACGCAAACATCATATCCAAAGGAAACAATGCCAACTTGAACACCATCAACCAAAAGTGGCCCACCTGAGTCACCATTGCAACTCCCCACGCCTCCAGAACCAGATACACATAAGTGGCTGTCAATAATTACCTAGAAAATGAAAAGCAAGTATCATCTTTTTTTTCATACTTTAATTTCATAATTTCAAGCTAAGTTGGTATATTTTTCATCTAAGCATGAGAATTTGTCATGTTTTTTTGCTGTGTTTGATGTAAACGCATTTCAGAACATTCAAATTCAAAGTAGATTAAACAGGTCAGGAGACAGTTGTTATGCAGTGAAAACAGTTGTGAAAATCTGACAAACTCGGAAATAAAAGGGCTTTAAATTTAAAGAAAATTAATAATTCTTATGTGACTAATGTGAAAGTGATTTTGGGAAATACCAAGTTTAATTGAACTCAAAGAATTGAAGAACAGTTTTGATTCATTATTTGTAAATTCAACCAAAGAGTCCTGGTCCGGCAAGCTAAGACAAGGTAAATGAAAGATACTGAAATGATTTTGCTTGGTCCAAAGTGAAAAGATTTTGGTTTGTTTATGCAATTTTCTTTTTAACTAACAATGTTTTAACATGCTTCTCTATGATTTATTTTCTCAATAACGCCATAAATGTTGGTAATATAAACAAACTCTACTATCTCTTTCTTTAGGAAAATAATGAAAAAAGTAATTCTGTGTATGACAAATAAATTACGCGTTAACAAACGCCCACGCCCACGTAAATAAATGAATGTCACCAATGAACCTTACTCGTCTGTTTTAAGTTTAATATTTGGCCGCTAGAGGGCGAACCAATGACTGAAACACTGTTTCAGTCACACTTGGATACTGTAAGTTGAAGAGCAAACACTTGGGTACTGTAAGTTGAAGAGCAGATTCTTTTTGTATTTTGGGAAGGGTATTAATGGGTCAATGGTTGCATACTTCAGTGGTATTGTAAATTTTTGGTACTGAAAATTGTCTGTATGAAGTGATGTGATGAATAAAACTTATATAACGAAGTTATTCTGTATTTCTGTGGCTAATCGAATGAGTTTTTGGAAGCCAAACCCATTGCCAAAAAAAAAAGTTATTCTGATACACGAAATATAAGCAAACCTTTTCCGCTATGATTGACATTCCCCCAAACTATAGATATAATAATATAGTAGAACTTGTTTTTAGGCAATCATGATTTAATATTTTTACCTGCTCTTAGTCTGAGTATATTTTTACTAGATACCTACCTCTTGGAAAGGATCGATTGCTGCACACTGCACATTTGAAAGAATAACACTACTAACTTGCCTCAAAACTACAGACAAATCACTTGCATCAGTTACCCCCCATCCGATGATGATACCCGTAGCATTTGCGTAGGTGTCACTACCATTTGCCAAGTCCACTGTATTTACATAGGTAGTACTGATAGTGACATTTCTTGGTAGTTTTACTAAAGCTATATCGTTCTGTAAGGTACTGTAGTTCCAGTTTGGGTGTACAATGAATTCTGTACAGTTCAGTATTGACTTTGACAGCTCGACTGCCGTTAGATTATGTGCACCCAAAACTGCCAACACGTAGTTAGGATTACTGAAAAACAAATAAAACTATGTTAAACAAGTCTTTCAATGAAAATTTATTTACAGTAAGAAGCAACTTTTGTTCAAAAACTTGTTAAAACATCCATTTAAGGTGGGTGTTTTTTTGCTTACTGCCCGAAAACTAATTTTCTGACTTTGGTCGTTGTTTATAAAATATAGGGTAAATCTGGCTGTTAAGTCTGTAGATATTTATCATTTACCTCCCCTATGAGGTTTTTGTCCCAAGTTTAAATTGCGTCCCATTCCCCCTCTTAAACTACACACACAAAACAAAAAATTTTTGAATCGGTTTACCAGTATCAAAGTTAGAGGACCTTGAACTTGCACCGAAAAACAGGTGCGCCACTTTTTTGGAACTGTGTAGTTGCTTTTTATTTATTTTTTTGAATCATTCATTAAGACAAAATCTATAAAATTATAATAGTTATTTATTGTACAAGTGTTTTAGATAACGTTTTATCCACGCAAGAAAATTTAAACTCGAGAACGAAGTTCGAGAGAATTTTTTTGAGTGGATAAAACGCAACTAATGACTGTGACTGATACATTAACCAAAAATATACTTCACAACCAGTTGGAATGCTTGTTATTAATGGAAACGAAGTGAAATATGATAGTACAAAGAAGGAAATGTCTTAATATAAATGTTAATATTAATATTAATAAAGGATAAATAAAATGTACCTAAAATCAATTAGGTACAAGATTGTATTTTCCATTATTCCACTAGTGGAATAAAGTAATTTCATTATTCCACTAGTGGATAAAATATATTAATTATGTAACAATAAGCAGACTGACCTTGGTCAATAAAATATTGGTTCAATGAACTTCTTGATTGTTGTTATATTTGTTACTTACCTCTGAACACAATGAGCGGCGGTGAGTATCCAACGGTTCGAAATTAAAGTGCCCCCGCAAATGGAGCTAGTAGCAGTATAATATATTAGAAGAGCTACTTGAAATGGATAGGCATGTGGGGAAGCTTCTTGCCCTCCAACAATTCGTGGCTGTGCTGTACTCTTCCGATCTTTTGGAAACACAAAGTGGCTTAATAAGGACTTGTCAGACCCCTCTGTCACCTAAGAAATTCAAAGAAGCGTAACAATAGGATAGAAACGGTAGCTTCTGCAGTGACTTGCACTGTACATGTGAGATGGAAGAAGTAGTGTATATGTTTGTGGTTTTGGGTATTTATGCGGTGTCGGTTATGATCCGTACTATTTTGAGTGTTTACAATTATTACTATTTACGATTTTATGAAGGAAATATGCTACAAGAAGTTAACATAATTTATATAATTTTATAGTTTCTGTTCCATTTTTTAACACAATATATATGCAAAGTGCAATGTTTTTTAATTCACTTGTGTTTACTAATACATATTACATATAAAAGATACTTTTTTATGTTCCTAATAAGGTGAAATAAAATGTGCAAAAGTGTCCTCCTTTTCCATTGCAAGTCATCCTTTTTTGTTAGAATTGTCATACTTTACATGTTTCACATCTGGTAACCCTAAATGGTAGGTGTATAGTGTCCGGTGATAATATGGTATAATATTTTTTTTATTACAAAAAAAATCAAAATGGCGGACTTTCCTATTTATAAATCAATTTGTCTCAGACTTTGCGGTGTTTAAGGTCATTCAATACAATTTTTGACTCACACTTAAGAATCAAAATGGTGGACTATTATATTTATGAACCGAAATATCTCAAACTTGAAACTTTGGCGGTGTTTAAGGTCACTCAATACAATTTTTGGACTCAAACTTTAAAAAATCAAAATGGCAGACTATTCTATTTATGAACCGATTTGTCTCAAACTTGAAACTTCGCGGTGTTTAAGGTCACTCAATACAATTTTTGACTCAAAGTTAAAAAATCAAAATGTTGAATCAAATGGCGGACTATCGAATTTATGAACCTATTTGTTTCAAACTTGGTACTTGGGGTTGTTTAAGGTTACTGGGCTCATTTGGTGGCGAGGGTTTGATGATGGAGGCAGGAGGTGCACAGTGGAACTTACAAAAACTAAAAACTACAAAATAATTAGGACACAAACCTGGACCTTCCTGAGATTCTGTGGTTTGGTAAGAAATAAAGACGTGGGG
>CAXKVY010015409.1:0-20567 GCA_964058915.1 Tetropium fuscum
CAGCGGCTAACTTAAATGTTGTATTTTCTCCAGCAACTTTTCCTTTTATTTGCGCCCAAATAAGCCCAATTGGGTTCAGTTCGTAGTGATATGGAGGCAATCGAATTACCTCCATTCCCCTTGTTTTGGCCACTTCATCCACTACATACTTCCTGAAAGCTGGAAAATGTTGCCTTACCAGTGTCAACAATTCAGCTTTATGTAGTGAATTATCGTGTTCAATGTTTCTTTCTTCCACCCAGTCAAGTTTTGGACAGTTGTTCTGTTTTACGAAAAGATTATTGCTTTATTTTATTTCCTATATTAGGATAATTGCGCGCGCCACTGAGCACCGAGTTCCATTAGTTTGCATATCAAACGAAAGCACTATGAGCAGTCTTCAATTCGCAGAAATTGAATTAGGCAAAATGTGTACAGCATAGTGAGCACAAATGAAGCTATACTAATACCCTTAAACCAATTAAGATATTACGGGCATAACAATTACTATATCATTAACTGCATGCTGTGATATTCAAATTGTTTTAGTGTGTTCTGTTTGATTCACAACAGATTATGGTCAAATATCTATTTCAGTATTATTACTAGTAAATAATGTATGGCGTATATGTCTCCCATTAACAAACATTGATCAATTCGGTTAATACTCAACGGAATTCGCAAAACTGTCCTTAATGTATTTCTGGTATGCAAATTCCGTTTATAAGCAATGATGGAAATGATTTCATGCGGCTTCGTGAGATTATGGTGTATTGATACGAGTATTATCGCATCAGATATTTGATTCTCTTATTGCGGACAGAATTATGATTATAAGTTAAATTATTTCACCGAAATAATTTGTGTATTTATTTATGTATATAATTCAACTAATTATAATTATGTATTATTCAACGTTGCATGGTCGAAATATGGATTTTTATTTAAAAGAATTAGGTATATAAAAATAGAAAAAGAATAATTTGAATGAATCCAAATACACAACCGGAGTTATGATTTATATTAAATCTATATAATTTATCTAATATCTAACTAAAAAGTTAACATTATATTATTTATTTAAAAGTTTAAAAAACTAAATATTTGTCCTTTATTGAGGGACATATTAGTGTCAATGTTCTATAAGAAATAGTAAAATTCTACTAAGGGTTTAACACGTTAAATCATTATGTGATATTATTTTCCATAAATCAGTTTAATTCGGTAGTTATCACGTAGCATAAAGAAAGTCATATTTTCAACTTTTCAGAAATATGGGTCATAAAGTTCAGCATTCTTTGTATATTTAGTGTAGTAAAAAATTTGATGAATAGTTGAGCCTGTCTCATTCTAGCAACCTAATGGCGATAAATGTACAAAGTGCAAAGCCAAATAACAACTTACGTTCGTGTTTGCAGAAGATAAAAAGAATAAAAAATAACCGTATCATGTTTGATTATATTTATAAATCAAATTACGGTAAATGGTCCATTTCCTCTGTCTCTAATCATGCTTTCCGTTCTCGGCAATTATTGCTCCCGCCTTACTTTCCTTAGCTGCAATATTCTCTTTTGTGTTTTTGTGTATTTCAGCTGGTTATCAAGCTGGTGGTTTGTTTTTCAACCTTTTTGTCGACACAGAGGCTGTAGGAACTAATTTAGATCTAGAATCAACGTAGATGATGCTGCTTTCTAAGGGAAATGATTAAAGAAATATAATATCTGTGGATGCAGCTTTAACTTTATGTACAGATAGGAATATACCAAATATTTAAGCAATTAAATCTTCAACATGGTATATATATTTGTTGTTATTGAAGTACTTAATGTTAATTAAAATTTAATAATTGAAAATTATTATAACGTTTTAGGGATATTTTTTTAATATTATAATATTAATAGCTCGAGAGCCCTGTTACAGAGTCGTGAAAACTGTGATATTTTTTCTTTTATTATATTGTTCCATACTATTAATTTTCTCTTCTGAATTATTATTTTTTGTTCATATTATATACTGTTATTTGACTCACACAAATTGTCGGATATGGTGAAATAGTGGTAAATTGAATTATCAGTACTAAATAAAAAAAAATTCTGATTACTAACACTCTGTCACCTGACATGCGTTATTTGCGCGATGCTCTGATATTTTTGTCCCATCATTAAAATTTGGTTATTGGTAAAAAGATTGCACCTACTTGTAAATCTATATAGTAATAATAATAACCTTGGTCTACTAAAGTATTGCTGCACTAGTTTCTAGATTATGTATTCGTTAAGTATCTGTAGCACAGCTCTAGGATAATGTTGGTAATGTTAAAAATTATTGCATGTTTTGTGACTGGCGCAGCCGCCAATAATTTGAAATTTATTACTAGATTTATGTATTAGGGTAATTTAGTTTTAACCAGCATAACTTTAAGAATCAATAGAACTAATCAAAATAAAAAAGGGCTGATTTATATAGAAAATGCCCTAAAATGTACCTTTCCTAAGATACAGGGTGGTAAACTTTGAATTCTTTTACAGTTTTTCTTACCTAGTTGAACTCCTGAACAAAGTACAACGTCTACAATTATTTAATATGCCAAAAGCAATATTTCAGTTTAAAATTATTCAGCTAGATGAACTGGGTGATTGTTTTTTGTGCACCATAGACCCTTCTACCCGCGCAATACTTTTGTCACTACGCCCCTCATTATTATTAGTAAGCTATCTGAAACCGCTTCTATCATACCAAACATATTGTACTCATACATTTTCGAGATTTTGCTTCATTTTAAAGTTACTGCTGGATAGGGCTGGAACCTTTGATGAAATTATAACACTCGGAGTAGTTTCCACAAACACCAAAATACTTTCACTTCGCTCGACGCGCGTTTCGCCGGCCAAGTTTAGCATCATCCGGAGACGATTAGAACTGAATGCTAAGTTAATAATAATGCTAAGTTTTAATAGTCTCCGGATGATGCCAACGTGGTTGGCGAAACGCGCGCCGGGTGAAGTGAAGATGAAGTTGAAGTGAAGGTGAAGTGAAGGTGAAGTGTTTTGGTGTTTGTGGAAACTACTCCGAGTGTTTTAAAGTTACTGAGCAAAATTTAAATTAACTAATAAATTTAAATTTGATTATGTGCATACTCTACAGATACTAAAACATTACATTTCTGGATGAATCTTATATCAGAAGGAGAATAATGAAGTATTTCTTAAAATATGCACGATGAGGATAATACAGTTTGGCACATTATCACACCAACCCAGTTGGACGGAAGTTAAATGTTACATTTTTCATTTTTTAACTGCATGATTTTCAAATAATAATGCTACGAATTTTTCTGTCATGTCTTATTTATCTATAATTTTTATTTATTACTATTTTTACATTATACCTAATTATTGTATATAATAAATAGGGAGAAACAATCGAAAAAATCCCAGAAATGGGGTTTCTGTTTTTTTGGGGAAAATATTCATCTTTCAGCCGCTGTAACTCGTTACATATTAGACATACAACAAAATTATTTTTAGAAAATGTGACGAATTTTGTATACATTGATTTTGTTAGATATTTTTGATATATACATTAATTTTGTTTAGTCAATTGAACAACTGTTTTTTCACTCTTTTTCAATAAACAGCAATAAATACATATGGCTCTATAGCAATAAATATTTTTCGAACAATATAATTGTATACATGGGGATTGTAGGGAATTAAATTCTACAAAAAAAAATTGTCTTACCTTTATTATCGAGAAATGCAAAATATTGACTAAATACAGAATAGTTTCGTCCTTCTTGGGCCTCATGAGTGCAGTATAGATGGCACATGACGTAGTTTATGGGAGCTCTAGATCTTGGCCCGATAGACATGCGAAAAGAAATCTTGAGTTTGTAGTAATTCATTACGTAGAGAAATAAGCAAATAGATGAAGCAAGACACACTTACTATGAATGTCAGTTCCGTCAAAAACTACTATCATGAAATGTCACTGAAAGTATTGAAGTATTAATATTTTAAATTCAAGTATAAATGATCAATAAAACAAATCGTATATCACTCTGAAGATCCTCAATGAAGGTGAAAGAACTTGTACAACTTCTAAGTGGTTCGTTCCCGTATATATGTCCAGATATGCAACTGGTAACTGTCTCTTCCTTATTTTTCATCTATTTGCTTATATCTCTATATCTCTATCTATATGAAAGTTTTCGTCGATGTATATACTAACTTGTTGATTATATACCTTATAAATTTTATCGGAATACAACGAAAACAGCTGCAGAACGATCTACGATCCTGCCTAGACTTTCTAACTACTCTACTCAGATAACTCACTATTCCTTAAATTATTTTATTTACTTTACATAATATCTTGAAAACACGTGTAATATCTCGTACATAAATTATAATGATTATCTTAGATATTATTAAAAATTTACTTAATTTTCTCCGAAAGAAATTATACGTGGCGGCCGCCTGGATTACCTTTTATTTTCTGCTTATGCTTTATTATTTGTAGTTAAGGAAGCACCTTTCTCAGAAACAAAGATATTTACCTAGTTATCAGTCTTTCCTTACACATTATCGTTAACTGTCAACCAATCATATGATAGCATTATTTATAATTTTTACATTTTCACTATGGATTATGATTAAAAACACTTCACATATTACTTTTACGATCTTTGAATTGAATTGTTATGTATATATATATATATATATATATATATATATATATATATATATATATATATATATATATATATATATATATATATATATATATATATATATATATATATATATATATATATATATATATATATATATATATATATATATATATATATATATATATATATATATATATATATATATATATATATATATATATATATATATATATATATATATATATATATATATATATATATATATATATATATATATATATATATATATATAATATATATATATATATATATATATATATATATATATATATATATATATATATATATATATATATATATATATATATATATATATATATATATATATATATATATATATATATATATATATATATATATATATATATATATATATATATATATATATATATATATATATATATATATATATATATATATATATATATATATTATATATATATATATATATATATATATATATATATATTTATATATATATATATATATATATATATATATATATATATATATATATATATATATATATATATATATATATATATATATATATATATATATATATATATATATATATATAATATATATATATATATATATATATATATATATATATATATATATATATATATATATATATATATATATAATATATATATATATATATATATATATATATATATATATATATATATATATATAAAAGATGTATAATAATTATCTATAATTCAATACAATATGTTACGACATAGGCATGGATATCAACATTTTCATTTGTTTATATACCTCCTACTATGTCGTAGATTAAATCAGGTAATGATAGTCCCTTCGTTTACTCAATAAATAAAGGGGTAGAACTTCTCCTGAACAAACAATTTAAAATTATCATTGTTCGTGCTTACATAATTCATAAAATATTTTTGTTAATGATAATATGATCATATTTATTAGGTGGCGGGAGTGGCTACCAAAGTGGAAGTGGGGGTGGTGGAGGATATGGGTCCGGAGGAGGTGGGGGAGGCTATGGTAATGGTAGCAGTGGTGGTTATGGCGGCGGCTCCGGAGGTAGAAGAATTGTTGTTAGGAATATTAATTTCTTTAAAAGAAGTCGCTAAGCTGTCTTGATTGTTAAATGTAATAATGCTAGTGGTGCACTTTATGCATTCGAAATAAGACACTGAAAGAAAAAACCCTTTATATTATGCTGAATTCTTTTTAGTACTAAGCTTCCTTAACTGCGAAGTATACTGCTCGGAAGTGCACCTACACTAATTACCAAGTAAGCAGACGTTAAAAATGTTGGACTTCATTCTGACTGACATTCGGGTAAAGGGAAATCCCACTGATGTATTTAAATTGTTTAATATATGATTTCGTCCCATTGTAATTGTCAACTCTCAATAGGTATATATTGTATGTTTTATGAAGCAAGTCCGTCTATGTCCGTGATTAGAGATAAATTGTGGGGTATTTAAATAATTTTAATTTTTCATTTTGTTTAAATTCAAATTTAAATAACATTAGCTGGTGATAGAATATCATTACATTTTATACTAATGATTTAATTACTATACTTACTATTTAATAAGAGTGAAATTCAGACTAGTGAACATAGTCCTTTATTTATCATTTCCTTAAACTCAGGAGAATTTGCATTGCTCCATTTCTGTTGCAAGTGCAGTAGTAAAATATGTTGCTGCCATTCTCTGAATAATTGAAGTGTCGTTTAATATAACTTGCATACAAGGCGTTTTGTAGTTCTTCAGATACTCCTTAGTCCTCGAAAAATTTCTTAACTAAATATTATTACAAATAAATTATAGATATTTTAGATAAATATAGTTCTTTATTTGTTATATACCGTTACATATGCCATCTATTATAAAATAAATTTCGTTGTCTAACAAACAAATTTTTTATGCCCTTAAAATATGTCTTGTTTATTGAACTATATTTAATGCAAAAACTAGTTCTTTATTGCACTAGTGCAATAAAATTTTTTTGCACTCATCTTTCATTCTATTATAGCGTTTTGTGTTCATGACAAACGTTAACATAAAATTACTAATGCTACCTAAATATTTTTTTTTGGATCTCTGGACTCGTACAAAAAGTGTTTATTACATTCGACGTGTTGTCACGTTTATATCATGTCGTGTGCAATAAACTTAGGTACTTTATGCACTTGCATGTTATGTTGCATAATATATGTAACTATTTTTTTTAGTTTGAGGAAAAATATAATCTTATATATAGGCTATTAAATTAAAAAAAACGCTTTGCTCAAAAACGCTTTTCTCAAATTTTTCTGTTTCTAATAAATGCTAAAATATGCTACTTGTTATATTTCAACGATTTTGTACCTTTACTTATAACAGAGTTAGCAAAGATGCGCATTTAATTTAGATCTGCCTCTATGTTTTATGAGATAATGACTCTGAGATGCCTACGAAACACAGACCGCCCTAACTAACATGTTTATTAATATTAATTCTAATGGCATTTATTATTATATAACATCTTGCCATTACACTGTTTCGCAATATTCCAGAAGACATAAAAAAATATTGCAATAGAAAATTTGCCATGAGAAATTTGTTTCAAATCAGTGGGTCAAATCAAGTGTTTGAGGGTGCCAAGAAATTCTATAAACAGAAAACAGTTTTTATTTCCAACACACCATCAAGCAAATTTATTCCATTTATTAATTTATAGAAGAAAAACATTCGTACACGAAAAAAGGGCAACAAACTCGTGTAAAAAAACTCTTAATACGAATATATTAATCAAACAAAACCATATCACGGATTACGGCCTGCCTCGTGTCGACTTCTGTCGCTAGCTTCTAGCCCATTTGATGTTTGAGTCGTGCGTGCCGCAAATATTTCACATTTTTTTGGTCGAACATTCCGTGATACTCATATTAGAACGTAACTGACTAATATTATCTGCCAAAAGCACACTGCAAATAATATATGACATGAATCAAGAGTAAAAAGGATTATATGGGTACATAGGTAGTTTATGGTTTTGTTATGGTTCCCGTAGTACAGGGACATAAAGAAGTAGCACAAGTATAATTCCCTGATATCCGAAAAGCAGCCCAGTATCTTACGTTATAGAAACAGGAATATACACAATGAATGATAACGTATTGATAATTCCGAAGTAGCAAACTTATACTCAACATAATCATAGCACTTTTAATAATGTTAATTTCATATTAGTCCAATATAGCAAATCTATTGGTTGTAAAAATGTTATAAAATGGTTATGAAATGGTGATAAATGGTTATAAGCTTATATACGGTGAGGCTAAACCAAAATGATGATGTTGTATTGTTATAAAAGATGGTATACAGACTATGATTATGATATTGATTAAATTGGACAAATAAATGTTATCAGAGCTAAGTTAAACCTTGTGGAATATGCAACAGATTTAATGTGTGTATACAAATCCTCTTCCAGAACACCATCCTTGAACAACACGAGAGCACTATCTTACAAATAAATCATTATGTTTATAAAATCTATTGACATTCATGAGGAAAATACAATAACCATCATACTTAAAAACAATATCACTGACCATTTTTCTATTATAATGCAAATCGTACTGCAGGATAAAATTGAACAAAAGCATGTCAATTAGAAATTTATTATATATATTCAGGATCTAGATTTCAAGGCTGTACAAAATGCAATAAATAAAATATTTTGGCATAACTTGTATAGTTTGTAACATCGAAATCTGAGACATAAAAGCCCGAGTAAAAAACCCTCATTATATCGATAAAATGAACCGCCGATCCCGTTTTGTGGTAAAGTGGGGTCAACAATAACTCTTGAAATACGTAATACTTGAATAAGTAATACAGTTAGTTATTCTTTAATTTAGTGTATTATTTTGATAGGTTTCGTGTTAAAATTGATTAGTTATTAGTATTCTATCAAAACATAACAACTTGTTGGATGAAAGCGCCTTTATAGTGACGATTTTAGCTTGCTGTAAGAAAAGTTATACTGCCCCTATCTCCCATTGCGGCAATTGTGGGTATCCTTTGAACATTTTTTATGTCTCATATTTCGATGTTACAAACAGTACATCTGTGAGGATGTTGAATCTGTTGGACTATATTTTTAGATAAATTACAAAAGAAAGATAAGAAAGTATGTAAAAAAACAAATCATAAACCATGGATTTAGTAAAAAGATTTAGTAAATTCCATAATCACTAAAAACAGCCTATACACATATGCTAAAATTGAAAGACGGCTTAGTTCTAAAACGAGAATATAGTAATTATAGGATTAATTTTCTTTAAGTTAATAGGTTAATAAAAGAGTCTAAAAGTCATTATTTTAAGTCAAGAATTGAAAAAGAAGAAAATTATAGCAAAATATCGCGGACTACTTTTAATGAAATACAAAATAAAACACAATAATATTAGGGCAATAAATAAAATTCTTAACTCCAGGAATGAAATTATTGGCGATAAGAAAGAATGAGTGAGGTTTTTAATGACACTAATTAAAACGAGGGATCTAATTTGGCTAATTTCATTGAAAAAAAATAAATTGTAAATAAAATATTAAAATCAATGAAATTACATCTATCTCTTTAATTACAAGCTATTGCTAATATTTTTAATATTTGAAAAAATATAATATATCATATACCAAATAAGATATCATTTCTTCAAATACCAATCAGTATGGTTTTTAGAGTGTGAAGTTAACATCAGATGTTATTGGATCTTACGAAAAAAATATATTCCTCGTTGGGTATATGACGAGAGTCACTTGCCATTTTTATAAACCTATCTAAATCATTCGACATGGTTAGTAATCCGTTATTGACTGAAATTCTTGAAAACGGAATAAGAAATGTACCATTAAATCTTTTAAAGATTTATTTATATGATAGAGAATAATTCGTGAGTATTCGTGATGTAAAAAGTGAATATAGTACAGTAGAATATGGTGTTCCACAGGGTACCATACTTGGACCTCTATTGTTCAATATTTAATTACCAATAACCTGTTTTTGTTTTGATGGTCATACAGTTAGCTTTGCTGAGGATACAGTAATTTATTATTATGACAACTTATCTGAAATCTCTTATCTTAATAATCTGAAAACCAACGTTGAAAACGAATTGTCCAAAATTAAGCCATGGCTTGATTTAAACTATTGACAATAAATTTTTAAAAAACTTGGGATCATTGGGATGCGTTGGAATACTTATCGAAGTTTGAGGCAACGTCGTATAAATAAATAATATTTTGCAACATCAGAGGAATAAAATTACAGCAAAAATTGGAATAATAATATTAAAATGAAAAATAAGGCCTGATTACTGAAAAAAGGCATACTCTCATAAAAAAAGTAATTAAAACAACACACAGAGCTTCACTAATGAGCATTAAATTGAAAAATAAGGCATAATAAATGAAAATAAACACAAAAAAAGCAAAGACCAAAAATCGATTGAAAAAGCTTTAGATAAGCATTACTAAAAAAAGGCAACATTAATGAAAATAGGCATAAGAATGCTGCTTTAAAAATTTTGTGGAAGCGAAAATGTTTATAATCCAGATAATAAACTCCAGATATAAAACTATATGCATATTTATAAAATCCCTAAAAATATAAAAAATTGCACTGATTCGTATAATATTGATGTCATTTGCAATTGGCTCTTTACTTGGTAATTTGCAGGACCTTTATGTATAAACCCAGTACAGAAATTGCTTTAAAAATAATTATTTAAAATATTGATGTTAAATATTTCGCGTTTGTTGTACATAGCGAAATTTTAATTTAACATTTTTACTTTGAACATTGTATAAGACAATTTCCTCTTTGTTGTGGCTGCATTGTTAGTTTTAGCCAGCGAGGCCAACGGTATTTATCACCTGGCGTTCATCTACTCTTACTGAAAAACCTAACTGCATAATAGATTTCCATAAAAGTCAGATTGTGGTAGTTCATTATTTTTAAAACAAATGGATGTATATAGGCCGTCATAACTTCTACGGTATAAATCCTTTTTTTAAGTGGGTATTGTGCAAACTCACATTAACATTAATATAAGCAGAAATTATATATATATATATATATATATATATATATATATATATATATATATATATATATATATATATATATATATATATATATATATATATATATATATATATATATATATATATATATTGAGATAAATGAGAAAATAGCACTCGTATACTACACTTAGTAAACGTAAAGAATAACAAGGTAAAAAAAGTAAATAAACCAGACAGTATGCATAAGACAAAGACAATGTGAAGTAGATTGAAGTAGATGCTAAGCACAATAACTCAATTAAAATCAACAGAAAAATCAATTGAAAATATTCAATATCATATTTATTCAATATCAAAAACTATTATTCTATATCCAATTATAAATAAATATGTAATAAAGTATCTCCGAAAGAGGGGAAGGGGGCTTTTAACCTGGAACCAAGGGACAGAGGTCGAACATACCCTTACAATGACAAAATGGTATTAAACGTCAATAGTGAAAATAAAAAGAAAAAATTCAGCTCAAAGATAATAAAATTAATATGTGAAGTGTTTAAAATAGCAATCATTATAAATTCATCATTATAAATGTTTGCTTTCCAACATTTTATGTTTGAAAGCACACATTTTGAAAACATGAAATTCACACCGCACACAAAAATACAAGAAACTTAAAATTCCATTACACAACATTAAAAGATAAAAATCCACTTGAAAAACTACACACTGTATATACGAAATTTCATGTAAACAATGTGATGAAGTCGACATTGGCCAAACAATGCAAATTCTTGAACAACGTTTAAAAGGCCACAAATATTTAGCTAATATTGCAGCTCTAAAAAACATTCTAATGAAACAGGTCATCAATTTAACTACGAAAACACTAAAGTTATTAATAAAAACAAAATTATAAAACACGGTTAATTATGGAATCAATTTATATTCAAAAAAATCCTAATCAATGTGATGTAACAAAATGGTAAAGTGCAGGTCATAATTCTGTTCGGAAAGGGAATAGCAACCCAAGAAGTCCTTTGTTTATTATTCAGAGAATTCTAAGAAGGTTCACATTAAATGAGTAATTCATCTTGTATAGTGTGTTTTCTTTAAGTACGGTCTTAGCAAAATTTCATAGCTTCGTAAATGCATAACTTCGTAATCGCAAACAGATGTGTAACTACCAAAAAGTAAAATATCTCAAATCAATGGTTAAATTAACAGGATCCATATAAACGTCACGAAAAGATTCGACCATAAATAATAGTTGTCCGTTAGAAGCGTCACTTAATTTATGGTTTCCGGGTATGGGAAAAATGGCCAAACAGCTAACTAATTGATGCAGAAAGAGTAATCTCAGAAATGTCATGTAAAATGTTTAGTTTCTATTTTGCAACCAGATGTCGTTAGAGTACGGGAATGGTTTCCTGAGATCATGTAAGGGGTAAAGTAGGTCCCGTAGGATTGGTGGAGATTTCACCCCCAGTAAGTGGTATTACTTAAAGGGGATGAAAGATCGACTTTGGTCCCGCCCAGCGAGGACTGGAGCAACAATCTTAGCCAAAATTATGTAGTTTCCGGCAGGTTTTCATACAGTAAATTCGGGTTTAAAGTCAAATAGTTTAATAAGCGGAAAGGCACTCAAAATTGTTCTATTAGAATCAGGTCTACTTAACCCTAGCGGTTAGCTTTGTTTTCATATGAATAGATTCATTATTTGCGCGACGCATCTGGTTGTGTTCAAATTTATAGTTTGTTTAGTGTAAATGTTTTATTGTCAGCGTAATTTATTCTGTTAAATATTAAATATATATCTTGGTTTGAAGTTATTTGAATTAATCTCTTGACCAACGAAATTCAATATTATCCGACAAAGTTAGTTCGTGAATCTTAGTGATGATGTGAGGTTTTAGCCATACAGGATTAACACCGACATCATGAGAGCATATGAGGTAAGCCAAATCTCCATGTTTCGATATTAAGATTTCCCCTTCTAACTTTAAAGCATACGCGACGAACCCAGGACTATGAGATCATGTGTGTATATATTTATGTATGTATACATATTTTTGCAAACCCCGACGCTCCCTTTCATTTTAACATCGGTCAATCTGGTAAAAACCCCAGTGGTTACAAAAGTGGTGTCAGGTGTGGGGTTTTTGCGATTTGCTTAGACTTCGAAAAGTAATTCAGTTGTAGAAATTAAAAGTAAATTCGTCAAAAATCGCGTTGCTACAAAATTTAGAAAGAAACTTGTAAAGTACGTAAAAAAAAAAAATATGTTATTAGAATAGGGTCCCCTCAAAGAACTGCTAAATGATTAATTTTGAGAAACGTAAAAAGTAGGTACGGAGATTTAAAAAAAATATACGAGGAAAATTATTTGCTATGAAAACCCGTCGAAACTCCGACTTAGGTCGTTAAATGATGGTAGGTTCTAAATGAGATAATTAGAATAATTAGATAGAAATTAGAGTTTAGGAGGATACGTATTTGCGGGTATTAGGAGAAGTGATGCATAGATAATTATATGAACGGGAAAAGTGTTAAGAAATTGTTGAGGAACAAGATTTAGTTTTAAAGAATACGAAACAGATTCGTTGTGGTAATTTGTAATCCCATTGTATAATATATCAATGCACAGATGAAATTACAAATTGTTTATGATAATGTATATACCTGCAAATATGATTCCCCAAATATGTTCTTAGAATTAAAGTGCAGAGGTACAGTGCAGAGAATAATTTACGGGTTAAAAATATATTAGGAAATCCCTCGAATATTAATAGGGCACGAAATTGTGGTATCAGACTCGGTTACCTAATTGCGCGTAATATTCATGATCCATGTAACAATCAACGATAAATAATGTCATATTTCGGAAATTTTCAGTTAAAGACATAATAAAATGTAAAACGAAGCAAGGGTAATTTTACAGGTATAAAACTACATAGACGAAAAGGGAATACACATCATAAAATAAAACATAGAGGACTAAGGCCAATATATTTCAGCATCTGGCACGGAATTCCCCTTAAGAAATTTAGTTGGAAATTAAAATAAAAGTAACAAGGATTAAAGATGAAATAAAAATGAAAGTCAAATTTAGTCATAAAGATCTATGCCGAGTTCCCAATATAGAAATTCTAGTCATAGTAGTAATAAAATCATTTAGACCTAATTAGTTAAAGAAGAGAGGCAATAAGTATTTCAGTTAGATTAAATATTGTAAGAAATTAAATGTAGAACAACGTTTGATCTTGATTACCCTAGATGTACACCTCAGATTTAGTAGAGCGCTTCCCACATGAGTTTTCAGGAATGAAAAACCAGCAGAAATAAGAACTTTCGCGACACTTTAGAAATCTCTTTTGGTTCGAATAAAATATAAGTAGAAATTCAGACATTTGTAGTCTATGTATGTTCCCCGTGGTGGTTAATAATTAGCTAGTTCAGAGTATTTTGTTTTGAATTCATAAATCATTAAATTAAGTCACAAGAAAGGAAAATAGAGACTACAGGCGATACAAAGTTATAGGTATTAAGGTTTATCCTTTTTTTGGTTGTAAAATTAATGTGGAAATAAGAGTAGATTAAATCATAAATTGTATCAGTTAATTTTTGTCATAAACGTAAGAAAGCATAAATATGAGTCACCAGAGCATTATGCGCATCAAAAGACGCGTTTTCAAGTCGAGGGCTGGCCCGCCAATTAGTAGAATCTAGAAACATCCCCGACGAGGATCATTTTGAGCCCTCGATTCATTTACATCACCGAAGTTATTGTTTAAATAGTAGAAAATGTAATAATTTCATCGAAGAAATAAATCGTAACAGAAACCACGAATCAGGATAGATAGGAATAATGAGTACCGAAGATATCACCCATAATACGTTATGATATATGAATGAATGAGCCAAGTAACTCATGTATATTTGGCGCAAGTGGACATAGCGATCGGATGTTCTTAGTGCCTCATATATATGTTTTATTATGAATGACGTGTGAACGACAGGAAATAGATGAGAAATACGTTTGTGTGAAAATGTTGCGTGAAGTTTCTGTGGTGACCGATATAACTCGGTATATTTCTAGTACGAAAACAAAAAGTGAAAGAGGAATTGCGAATATGGGAATATCGGACGTCTCGTATTCAGAATAAAGAAAAAAATCGAGCCTGAAAGTTTAGCATAAAATAAAAGTATTAGTCCAAATGATTGAAAATAGGTCAATTAGAAATTAAGGTCTTCTGAGTCACCAGCTGTTCAGGTAACAGGTAATAAAATTTCGAGTCAATGCTAGGGATAACCTACTCTGGATCGGGACTCCGTTGTAAGAATCATATTGGATTATACTTCAAGGTGGTGAGAATTTGTCAGGTTCGACTAAGTACGCAAAAGAGTAACAGGTAACTGTGTTTGAACCATAGGATATAAGGATAACTATTCATGTGTAGGATCCTAGTCGAGAAAAACAATAGTTGTTGCACTGTACCGACGTGAATTCTACAGCTATTCCCAGTTAGGCAAGGTAGCATTTAAGATAGGTGAAATAAACGAAAAGTTAGATTAGAGAACTTAGTAATAGAAGAGAAGTTAAAAAAAAATAAAAAATCGGAAAAGCTAGAAAATTTAGAGATAAGCAGAACGATGACGATATATATAAAATGATTATCCAGTCGAGATAATTCGAATTTTTTTTTAACAAGAGTTTAACAGTTGTTTGCGGTTATAAGTAGTAACATGGATATTTCATAGTGGTAGGTCAGACATCAGATGATCGTACATAGAAAATATCGATACAGGTAGAATTATACAGGAAAATCTCAGTCTCCCATCGTAATATCATCAGGAAATTAATTAATTGTAATGCAGGTACCAAGAATACAATACTTTAGGCAATTAATAGTTATTCAGAAATAGTTCATAGAAAACAAACAGGTACCTAGCAGTTTTGGTAAATAAATTAACGTAAACGCATAAGTAAGTAACGGTGGCTATTAAGCACCTGAGATAGTAGACTTCAAATCTAGAAAATAAAGCCTAATCAACTAGTTCGCGGATAGGAAGTCGCCAGCTTTTAAAATGAGACTAATATGTATTCTGTGTTACAGATGTGAAGCTGAAAGATAGTTAACTGTTGATCCTTTTTTTTTAATTTGACTAATTTTATATTGCAGCTTTAGGTTTTCCGAGATTATCCCAGGAACCGTTGTAAAGAGGCAGGACCACACGTTTGTTATAACTTAATTTGATTGTTTTACTTTCAGTTGGATGGCGAGTTACTGCATTGCTGATATTTTAGTTTGTTTTTTTTAACGCATTAATCACCATTTTAGTATAGCCATTGTCTGTTGAGGTAAATCGACGTGTGCTGGACATATATATATATATATATATATATATATATATATATATATATATATATATATATATATATATATATATATATATATATATATATATATATATATATATATATATATATATATATATATATATATATATATATATACACGTTATCGTTCAAGAGAATATAGGAAGTAATTAGTCTATTAGATTATACTTACGAGTAGGTACACAGTAAACTCCAGTGGGGTGCGTCATGCTCAAGCATCGGTCAGGTTAGGTGAGCATATTAAATGTAGAATTATCAACTCTGGGAATCTCAATTCACTACTGGTTGACAAATTAGGGTATATAAGCCATGAGTAATAGTAAATAAAAAAAAAAAAAGGAAATGATAACAGAGTTGAAAATTCAATCACGGAGATAGACCGAGCATTTCACAAAGATAGGTACTCCCTCCGGGGTACTCAGATTGACCCTGGTGGATGGTAAATTTATGGTAAATAGGGGAACCAATATGGTTAAATTGGTTATGGGTTTGCCGACTCCCCGTCCCCGCGTATACGATAATCACCTTGTACCTAGGCCACCGAACTATAACCACAGCTAGTTTGCAGTGGGGCGCCGCTTGAAGATTCACGTTTTCAACGATCATCAGGAACAGATACAAATACGTGCCGATGGGTTATGGATAATAGGGGTTTCCTGTTGTAATGAGGAGCAGACTTGCTAATGCAGAGAAGAGAGCAGTAGAGAGGGCCGCATGCGCACCGAATGTGAAAAAAAAAAAGTCGAAGAGGAAGAGGGCGCAAATATTGGAGATCACAAAAGTGATAATGCGGACCCTTGCCTATCCGCACTGGTACCGGTTTGGACGGTTCGTGATGATAAGTGCGTCCCACTGGTTTGTCCCCCGTAAAATTGGAGAACCCTCTATAACTGGATTTTACAATAGCCCAGACGATTTTTTTTTCGACAACTTGTTCCCTTGTGACAACAACCACCTTTCCATGATCGCCGCTTAAGTGTCTCGGTGGATAGCCGGCCCGCCATCACACAAGAGCGTGTTAACCGTTAGTGGCACAAGTCGTCGAAGGGATTTTGCATGCATTTACAATACCCAACCCACAAATTCATGGACAAAAGTGACCTGAGTACGGATGAATATCGTCAGGATGGCGTATTTCGGGACATAGTCAGAAGGACATGTCTCAGCATCCTTCATGAGTACAAAAGAAAGTGAAATGGTAAGGTAATCTAAGAATCTGAGATCGCACTGGGGTAGACGAGTATGGTAATAAGTAAAATACATTTTATCGTGTTAACCGGTAGGAATAGCTAAAGGTAGACGTAGTAGATAATTAGGTAGGTACGTAGGTATTAAGTGTGTTTCAGGTAACCGCAGCCCCGGGTAGCAGAGGGAAATCAACCGAGATAGACAAACCAACACCGAAGAGGACAGGAAGCGTAGATGATGACGTGACATCAGAGATCAAGGAACCGGAAATCAGGGCCAGCAATGAGGTGGCAACGAGAAATCATGTTCAGGAACCAAAATCAGTATCGTAACATACATTATTAGCCGCATGCTCGATAGAATCATTGAGATTAACTTTGTGTTATATTTTAATTGTACAGTTGCGCCCAGATAAATCTAACTGAACATTACAGTTCACAGGTAGACAAGACCAAGGTGACGGCTATCCTGTTTCCAAGGCGATCCCAGGGGATGAAGGCATCGTCATTATATTCAACCATGCCAGGGCGAGTACACCAAGCAGTCTAACGGAGGCCCCTCCACCTAGTCCAACCAGTCGAGATCCCAGGAAAGCAGCAGAAGTCACCTCCTTCAGTGGACATCGGGTTCCACCTAGCAGGGCGCACCCGTGACAGCTATTCATGATGGACGGAGATACCGGTTGCAGCCACGTAGAGACGTAGATGAACGAGGTGGATTTGTACGAGGCAACGCCGCAGCATTCAGTTTGAGCGTCCTTTGGAGTTTCCAGAAATTCCATCTCCGCAGTTCCAGATAGTTTCGTCATTCCCATTCAGACATTCCAACATCAGTGTGTGAGCAAGATGAAGATCTACGAATAGTGAATGGACTGCTAGAACTATGTGCCGAGGTTTCACAATGGTGAAAAAGGAACTTTGTCACGAGTACGTAACTATAGTTCGTGTCCCTACCGCTACCCGGAAGAAGAGATTCGAATAAGACCATTTTTTTTTGTAAGAGATACTCTGACGCATCAATTTATTAGTCGTGGAAAAAAATTGATCCGTTCTTAAGGGGGGGGTGATGTAACAAAATGGTAAAGTGCAGGTCATAATTCTGTTCGGAAAGGGAATAGCAACCCAAGAAGTCCTTTGTTTATTATTCAGAGAATTCTAAGAAGGTTCACATTAAATGAGTAATTCATCTTGTATAGTGTGTTTTCTTTAAGTACGGTCTTAGCAAAATTTCATAGCTTCGTAAATGCATAACTTCGTAATCGCAAACAGATGTGTAACTACCAAAAAGTAAAATATCTCAAATCAATGGTAAAATTAACAGGATCCATAAAAACGTCACGAAAAGATTCGACCATAAATAATAGTTGTCCGTTAGAAGCGTCACTTAATTTATGGTTTCCGGGTATGGGAAAAATGGCCAAACAGCTAACTAATTGATGCAGAAAGAGTAATCTCAGAAATGTCATGTAAAATGTTTAGTTTCTATTTTGCAACCAGATGTCGTTAGAGTACGGGAATGGTTTCCTGAGATCATGTAAGGGGTAAAGTAGGTCCCGTAGGATTGGTGGAGATTTCACCCCCAGTAAGTGGTATTACTTAAAGGGGATGAAAGATCGACTTTGGTCCCGCCCAGCGAGGACTGGAGCAACAATCTTAGCCAAAATTATGTAGTTTCCGGCAGGTTTTCATACAGTAAATTCGGGTTTAAAGTCAAATAGTTTAATAAGCGGAAAGGCACTCAAAATTGTTCTATTAGAATCAGGTCTACTTAACCCTAGCGGTTAGCTTTGTTTTCATATGAATAGATTCATTATTTGCGCGACGCATCTGGTTGTGTTCAAATTTATAGTTTGTTTAGTGTAAATGTTTTATTGTCAGCGTAATTTATTCTGTTAAATATTAAATATATATCTTGGTTTGAAGTTATTTGAATTAATCTCTTGACCAACGAAATTCAATATTATCCGACAAAGTTAGTTCGTGAATCTTAGTGATGATGTGAGGTTTTAGCCATACAGGATTAACACCGACATCATGAGAGCATATGAGGTAAGCCAAATCTCCATGTTTCGATATTAAGATTTCCCCTTCTAACTTTAAAGCATACGCGACGAACCCAGGACTATGAGATCATGTGTGTATATATTTATGTATGTATACATATTTTTGCAAACCCCGACGCTCCCTTTCATTTTAACATCGGTCAAACATCTGGTAAAAACCCCAGTGGTTACAGTAATAACAAAAGGTACAGAACATTTTTCTACAATCTACAATTTGTTAATATAAAAATATTAAATAAATTAAGAAAAAACATTCTCTCTATATATAAACTTTTATACGTATATACATACATAGCTACTTACTATAATAATATATCTACATAATATTAACATAACGAAAATTAGAGTAAAAACAAAATATAAAATAGCCTAAAAAGTTCGTAGGATTTCTTGACTGTTCTTCCCTATGATACTAATAGAACAGTCTAGTAGCCTTAAAAATTAATTAAGACTGTCATTTTTGCCTATGTCAATATGTCACAAATAAAATCCTCTTTTGAAAAAGGCCCAAAAAAGGGACCGAAACGTTAAGTAATATAATCAGTCGTTCTATTGTTACATACGGTACTGAACAACTGAAAACAGCAGCCTGCCCTCGCCGATTTTTTTGCAATACCGTACCTTTACTAGACGGGATTGAATTGCTCTTTTTCGTAAACCATAGGTAAGAAAATGTACAAACAGATCAGAAAAACGGAAACCCAATTAACAAATAGCTAAATACATAAAAGAAAATCTAATGCATGAATGGACTTCTTCACTGCTGCTTTCTAATTCAGTGAATAGATTTTTCCATGAATAGAAATGTTAGGGCCCAAATAATAATGGTGTCATTGAAATAATTAATTTTCTTTTGTATAGCTGCTTTCGTCAACATTTTAGCGATTCTGTTACTAGAAAATATCTGACAAGGTGACGTGAGAGTATATTTATACACTGTTTTTCAGAAAAATTTGGTGCGTGAAAACATAATGCATACTAAAATATTGTCACCTGATACATTACATATTAAAATTAGGATTGCAGATATTGCCAAATATGTTAAATCGATATAAAAATTTAACCTAGGCATATATCACCTACGCATTATGATATCGTAGGCTGCTTCTATAAAATATTCGTTTAAGAAAAATT
>CAXKVY010015410.1:0-25713 GCA_964058915.1 Tetropium fuscum
GGCCGTTCCTATCGGGGGCGTAGCGCGGGCTCCGCACCCGGGCGGTCAAAACAAGGCGCAGCCGTAAAATTTTAGAACAACAAAATTTAAAATATATTATACTGACCTTGTTTGATCTAATAAATGATCCCACAAGGGATCAAATGCTACAAAATCATTGCAGAATGTGAAGCAGCTCTAAAAAACCTACACATTTATTAAATCAAAAAGAACAGATAACAGTTGTGAATATTACATTAATTCTGTTCTTCACTATGCTAATGAGCTGCATGGTGTAGGTGGCTACGTCAATTTCTGAATCTATAAAAAGGAAAAGATTCTCCTTTTTGATTACGAAACTCATACATGATGAGCTTGTTATTGAAGCAAAACAACAATTTAAACCTATCTAAAATTGTTCCTAACAATCTTAGACCATGTTCTATCATCAATCGATGAACGGTTTAACTTATTAGAAAAATATGAACGTTTGTTTAATTTCTTATATCATTTTCGAAAAATGTCTGAAGAATAAGGAAACATTGCTTTGATTTAGCCCTTCTGTACTAATATTCGGTATCACAGACCGACGGGATCACATTTTCAGAAACCTTTTTTGCAGCGACAAGAAACATGTTTCTTGTCGCTGCATTCACGAAATTGGTCATATGTTTTCTCATATAATAACTTGGCTTTGGCCGGTAGATAGTAGACGAAACTATTGCATATGTTTTCTCACATATATCTGATGAGGTATCACTTCCACTATCATAATCAACGTCCATCTTCTTGAAAATAACTTGAAATTGAAGCAACTATGAGCAAACACAGTCAGACAGTCAAACACGCGGTTTTTCAATACAAAAGTTTTAAAATTTACATCGAAAAATGTTAATATTAAAAGAACTTTTTCACATTAAATTAATATTAAAACTATGAATGATGAATAACTGTAAATATATATTAGCTTTGAAATTCTTTGATATTCATATTTGTTTTGTGAAAAGTAATCTTGGGTTTGTAGCATTTCATTACATAGAGAAATAAGCAAATAGACGAATAAGAAGGAAGATACACTTACCAGTGCTATATCCGGACATACATACGGAAACGAACCACTTAGAAGTTGTACAAGTTGTTTCACCTCTATTGAGGATCTTCAGAGCAGTGTACGATTTGTTTAATTGATCATTTATACTTGAATTTAAAATATTAATACTCCAACACTTGCAGTGACGTTTTATGACATTAGTTTTTGACGGAACTCAAATTCTTAGAATACGCAAACCTAGTATACTATTTATATTTTTTCTATTTGAACATATTATATATAAAAGCCTTAGGCATACAGTTATCCAGAAGGTGTTAAACTTTAAAATGCATAACATCTTGTTGAACCTATTGAAAAACAACTACGTCCTCCAACTATATGCTAGAAAATATTGAATTACATATACAATAGAGTTCTGAAGCATTCAAAGAGGGAGTGATACAGAAATTGCTTGCTTAGTCAAAACTAAAATCATTTGTTGGCCTTATGTATTAATTGTTTTTTCGAAAGTTCGAAAAAAATCCAATTTTCACCCTGGATATATATATATATATATATATATATATATATATATATATATATATATATATATATATATATATATATATATATATATATTAGCTTTGAAGTTCTTTGCTTCCATGATGCTTCCATTTGTTTTGTGAAAAGTAATCTTGGGTTTATATTCAAGTATAAATGATCAATGAAACAAATCGTACACTGCTCTGAAGATCCTCAATAAAGGTGAAAGAACTTGTACAACTTCTAAGTGGTTCGTTTCCATGTGTATGTCCAGATATAGCACTGGTAAGTATATCTTCCTTATTATTCGTCTATTTGCTTATTTCTTTATGTAATGAAATGCTACAAACCCAAGATTACTTTTCTCAATATATATATATATATATATATATATATATATATATATATATATATATATATATATATATATATATATATATAAATATATAAATATATATATATATATATATATATATATATATATATATATATATATATATATATATATATATATATATATATATATATATATATATATATATATATATATATATATATATATATATATATATATATATATATATATATATATATATATATATATATATATATATATATATATATATATATATATATATATATATATATGAAATTATCCTAGTATATTATTTTAGATTACCAGATAAAATCATAATAAATGTAACAATATTCCAAGTGTTTAGATATGGTTGAAAGCGGTTTATAGAATCAAAAACTTGCTGATAACCGATGTTTGATTTTCTGGGGTTTTTATTGATTCTCGGTATCATATATGATAACGTTTGCTTTGAATGGATTTTATGGCAGATTTGCTTAGACATAAAAAAATTAACCCAAACGAAAAGTCATCGATGTAGTTGTTTACTACTATAGTGCTTGTCGAATATGATATCAATAATATATACCACATATTTCAGCAATCATGACTCACTGATTCATTATTGGGTTATTAAAAGAACTGTCACACCCATCTTTAAATACTTAAACTATGAAGTATTTTATCTATATTATTTGTTTCTGAAGTTAGAATTATTTTTAGTACTGCATCTGCCGAAAATAATGGAACATTTCCCGATGGATTTTTATTCGGCGTTGCTACAGCTGCTTACCAGATCGAAGGAGCGTGGAACGAAGATGGAAAGGGAGAAAATATATGGGACAATATGGTACATAAGAATGCCTCGTTTATTAAGAACAATGATACTGGAGATGTAGCTTGCGATTCCTATCACAAATATAAAGAAGATGTAGCGCTAGCAGCCGGTCTTGGAGTACAGCATTACAGGTTTTCCATATCATGGAGCAGGTGAATTTTATATTCCATTTTGTATAATTATTAATTAATTAATTCGTTCATTCAATCATCCATTCATTCGTTCGTCGGTTGGTTCGTTCGTTCATTCTTTGACTCATATAATCATTCATTCATTCATTCATTCAATCATCCATCCATCCATTAAATAATTAATTAACTCATTCATTCATTCGTTCATTCATTCTTCCTTCATTCATCCTTCCTTCATTCATCCGTCATTCATTCATTCATCCATTCATTTATTTATTTTTTTTTATACAGGGAAACAAACAGGTAGCACAAATGACCTGTATTCCAAAAATTCTATATTAAATTCTGTACGTAATGAAATACATAGGCGGGATTTTATTTAGGGACATACAGGACATACTTTTTTATAGCATGTACAGATATTTTATGTACTTGTTTTGTATTTTTCTATGGGTTTACATATTATTTTAATATTACTGTTCCAAATCCGAAATGTTATTTCTATAAATCTATTATTTCATTATTTCTCTTTAAAATTATATTATTCCTAAAGTACACAAAATAAGTTGGTAATTTTGTTTTAGTATAAGTCATAATGCATTTATTCAAATTTAAATAGAATTTACTTTTTAGTGGATTAACGTTTCTAATTGGGTGCATTATATCAATCGTTATAAATATTTTTTACCCCAGGCTTTTTTACAATAAAATCTTTTTTTTTCAATCACTTTATTTTTATGTTGAACTTAGTAAAAACCATTTAATTATATTGAGTTAGTGGAATTTTTATCATTATCAAACACAATCTTGATTGTTATTTATGCAACAAGTGCAAAAACTATATTTTATTTTATCCTGATGACGACCGATAATAATAGAATAATTTGACAACTTTCTCCTATTCATCGGCTGTTGATAAGGGTGCAAAATTTAAGTTACATCTGACGTTTTGAAGTGGGTGAAAATTTCGTTCAAAGATTCTGTTACAAACAAACAAACATACAGGTAAAGCTAATATAAAACCTTTGAGTGTCAGTGAAGCTTTGAGCTTTGAGTGAAGTTATCTTTGAGTGTCTACTATAGCGGGAAGTAAATGTTTGTTGTACTATACTATATTGTACTATACTATGTTGTACTATACTAAGTTGTACTATACTATGTTGTTGTAACACTGTTGTACTATTTATAACTTTAAAGACTACTACACACGCTACTTTCCAAGCTTTAGTAGATACTCAAAGATTTTAATGATTCCTTTACAACATACATACGTACAGGTGAAGCTAATAGATGCATGTTAATAAGAAATAATAGTGGTCTTAAATTTAATCCTTGGGAAACACCAGATTTTGACAAAAAAATATTTGCTGTTTCGCCAAAGAATGTTATTGGTTACATTCTTCTTCGTAAATATGAACCAAACAATTTTAAAAGTTCATTACTTAAATTCATTGCTTAAAGTAGCTTCTAAATTTGCTTGAAATCTATTGTAATTTTATTAAAATGAAAATGTTGCGAGCCCTAATAACTAGTCATATCTTCTAACAGTCTTATGTCATATATTGAAGTGTGCTTATCGTACAATTTTTAAAAATATTTCCCAAATCAATCTCCTATAATTTTGACATTATCAGTGTTATCAGTATCAATTAATTATAAGTGTCTCTCAATAATTGCTTTTTACAAAATTCCAATATAATTTATAATCAGTGTGTACACTATGCTTTACTTCTTATATATATTTCCTTATTTTAACATTTTCAAGTTATTATTAATATTTATTTATGCAACAAGTGCAAAAAGTTATGTATAAATGTTTATTGCACGCGACGTGAAATTGTCCAACGAGGCCGTCAGGCCGAGTGGGAGAACACGTCGAGTACTAAATACTTTTTGTACGAGTTGCATACAATATTTTTTGTACAACTGTCAAAAAAACTTGACATTTCTGCATCTCTATTGATGCGTAAATGTTTACTTTTTTCACTGCCAAAATAATTCACAAAATAAACATGAAATATTACTTTTTGAAGGATTTATTTTGAACAGAGTCATTTATGAATTGATAATTCATCATAAAACAATTTCAGTTATTGGAATAATAATTGATAGTAAAGTTTGTTTACTTCCAACATAAAATCCCGAAGATGTTCCATGTTGCTGCTGATCAGAAACGTTAGATATTTCTGATCAGAAACGTTAGATTTATCAGACATTTTAATTTGTTTGGAAGAAGATGGACAGTTCAATATTTTGTTAGAAATCTCAATTTTGTTATTTAAACTATCTTCTATATATGCTTCTGCTAAGGAGGCAGATTTCCAGCCACCGTTACGTTTTATGGATGTAATGTTGCCCCTGCATTGGCCAGAAGAGTTACAGAGCTTCTCCTGAAATAGTGACCTATGTAGCTCTTATAAATGTCTTTTCCAAGCCATTTTGCAATCAAGCTGGGAATTTCTCCTATTTTATTTATCCCCGCATGTTGGTTAATACATTTTCCTCTCGAATATTTCAAAAATAATCTGTTACTTTTTGTATGAGGCGGCCGTAGTGCTAGATATACTTGCGGTATATCTCAATATAATCAGAATTTGAAACAGTAAACGTTCTTGCGAAATAGGTCTTCGTATCCGGCATTTTAACAATCAATATAGATCCAGCATCTTCAATGGCATTAATAGTTATATGTAATTATTCTTCACGGCGACAAGCACCGCTGATACCCAAAATTAGGACAACCTACAAATAAAAAATATTGAAATTACTACTAATATTACAAAATTATGATTATATCTGTACCTTATAAAGTAAATTTGTTTCGTTATCAGCATCTTGAATAAATTTATTGATATCATTCCTTGATAAAACTTTAGATTTCTTTCCTCGGTATCCGACGCTTTTGTTCTTACCGAGCGGGAGCAATTTTGAAAACTTCCTTATACCAATATTTTCCTTAACATTCAATGTACTTTTCAACGTTGAGTAGACACTCCATAACGTAGGTTTTATATTTTTTTATTTTTCCTCGAAATAGCATATAAGCACATTTTCAGAAACCTTTTTTACATGTTTCTTGTCGCAGCATTCACGAAATTGGTCATATGTTTTCTCATATACTAACTTGGATTTGGCCGGTAACATATTAGATACTACTGCATTTGCTTTCTCAGATATATCTGGTGAGGTATCACTACCACTATCATAATCAACATCTATCTTCCTGAAAATAACTTGAAATTGAAGCAACTATGAGCAAACACAGTCAAACACGCGGCGTGCCAACAATCCGTTTCTATAGTAACGACACAGAAAGACCACTGGATGCTGTGAAATTGTATTGGAAGTATTGATAACATTAAGGATAACATGTATGGAAAAGAGAAGTATCATTTAGTTATTTTGGATTTATTTTATTCAAATAGGAAAAATTTTTGGATACGATTTTACTGAAAACATTGAATAATATTTTCAAGACAAGTCATTTAAAAGCGATAACTTATCGGGACAAAAAACCACGTCAAGATGTATTGGAAGTATTTATTTTTAATATATTTCAGACGATGTAAATTCACATTAACAGTTGTACAAAAAATCTTGTTTGTATTTCGTGTATACATGTACATACATAAAATTCGTGTTTTCATGGCACATTTGAGAGAATTTTTGGAAAATGAACACTCATGTGCCATTAAAAAAACATTTTACGCACTTAATACAAAATAACTATTTTCTACATTAATGCAAAAACCAAAAAATGTTTAAGGTGGCACTAATCTCATGACATTAGGTGACATGTCATGATCTTTATGTCAAAACACTGTAGTACAATGACTGACAATGTGCAAAATTTTATTGCACTAGTGCAATAATAGAGAACCAGTTTTGCATTAAATATAGTTCAATAAAGTTTTATTTTTTGCATAAACGTAGTATAGTTATCAAGATAACTTAGTTATCTTGATTATAAGATTATTTATAAGATTATATAAGATTATAAGATAATTTATATTAGTTATAAGATTTTAGTTTTTGCATAAAAATGTATAGTTATCAAGATAAACTGGAGATTTAGTTTTTTTTGTAGTTAAAAATGCTTTTTGTTTTATTGTCTGTATCGTTATTATTATTATTATCTCTAATTTTATTAATAAACCACTGCGGATATTTTAATTGGAAATACAAATATTTAATATATATCAATAAAAAAGAATTATCGCTTTTTTACTGATAATGTAGTATCTTATTATAGTATACTGATAATGTATTATCTATTTTTTGAATTATTTTTTAATTATTTCGTGGGACATTGGGGGACGTGGGACGTGGGACATATTTAATTATTTCCCTTGGGACATTTTTGTTTCTTTTTCAAAGCAAGTATATATGATTCTACAGATATTTAATTTGTTTTGTCTGTTTTTGCATTAAATATACTTCAATAAAGTTTTGTTCTTTGCATGAACGTAGAAAAATGTATAGTTATCAAGATAAACTGGAGATTTAGTTCTTTTTTATGTTACGGTATGTTTTTTGTTTTATTGTCTTTATCGTTATTATTACTGTTATCTCTAATTTTATTAGTAAACCACTGCGGATATTTTATTTGGAAACACAAATATTTAATATAGGTATATTAATAAAAAAGAATGATCGCATCTTGACTGATAATATAGTATTTTACTGGCATAATGTTTTAGATATTTTTTAAATTATTTTTTAATTATTTCGTGGGACATTGGGTGACGTGGGACGTAGGACGTAGGACATATTTAATTATTTACCCCGGGACATTTTTGTTTTTTTATGATATTATATATACATATATTATTATATATATATATATATATATATATATATATATATATATATATATATATATATATATATATATATATATATATATATATATATATATATATATATATATATATATATATATATATATATATATATATATATATATATATATATATATATATATATATATATATATATATATATATATATATATATATATATATATATATATATATATATATATATATATATATATATATATATATATATATATATATATATATATATATATATATATATATATATATATATATACAGGGTGAGTCAGTTTTTTGTAGACAAACTTTAACAGGGGATAGAACGCACGTTTTTAAAAAGAAAAGTGCCTATAAATATATGGCCGATCTAGCTTCCTAAGGAAGATACAAGGTGTTAAAATTTCATTTTTTTTTACATTAATGTGTAATATTTTCTGAACGGAATGATATATTCACTAAATATTTTACACATATCTTAACCTGCATAGGATCAACGTGTTGTATTGTTCCTGTCGAAAATACTATAGTGGATGTTACTTTTTTCGGGTACTTCGGATATTCTGCATAATGGAACTTTTTTTTCGTACGCCACTGAGATTATCTGATACATATTTCTAAAATAACGGCCCCTTAGTAACAATTTTGATCTCTTGTAATTTTGCTCTAACTACGACAGTTTTAGAGATATTGGCCGTTGTTTCTCTGACAGTGTAATGTCGTTATTATATTTTTTTTCTCGAATTTTCTTTATGACTTATAAACGAACGCTTATATTTTTTCATGTTTGGGGGATAATGCCTATTAATTAAGGCGCATAAAACAAGCGGTAAGAATGTTCAAAAACTTGCACAGTGGCGGGGTGGAAGGGGTGCTCCACCCCTTTCGTAAGCAGAACATCTACGCCAAAGACTATTTAAAAAAAACTGTTATTTTCATTATCTACATACAGTTTAACAAAAATAATGTCCCCTCTTCTGTTTCGAAATTCCTGTGCGGTTCCTAGTTATTTTGATTTTTAGTGTTTGATGTGGTACTCAATTAAGTAATTTATTTATTAGCAATAATAATTATCGGCTAAATATTTAATTCTTTCAACGAAACCTACCTAAATATGGTGTGTTAAGGATTCTAAAAAGCCGAAATCTCTTATTCTTTATCTTTTTCCAATGTAGTCAAAATAAATATTTGTTATATCAAGCCTTACTCAAATACAATACTTTTATATGTTGAAATCTGTTAAATTACAAATGTACTTACAATACAATAGATTATTGTGCAGTTGCCAAAAGTCTTAAAAATTTCCTTTAAGTTTTATTAAACTTGTGCATGTACCAATTTCTGTTTCAATTTTTGTTGTTGTTTGCTAAATAATTTCCATTTGAAACTAGCGTATTTGTAACTGTACGTAATAATTGCAACAAAATATTATACTCCTTGGAAAACAAGTAAGCATTATGTCATATTATGTCATATAAAGAAAATTCGAGAAAAAAAAATTATAATAACGACATTACACTGTCAGAGAAACAACGGCCAATATCTCGAAAACTGTCATAGTTAGAGCAAAATTACAAGAGATCAAAATTGTTACTAAGGAGCCGTTATTTTAGAAATATGTATCAGATAATGTCAGTGGCGTACGAAAAAAAAGTTCTATTATGCAGAATAGTCGAAGTACCCGAAAAAAGTAACATCCACTATAGTATTTTCGACAGGAACAATACAACATGTTGATCCTATGCATGTTAAGATATGTGTAAAATATTTAGTGAATATATCATTCCGTTCAGAAAATATTACACATTAATGTAAAAAAAAATTAAATTTTAACACCCTGTATCTTCCTTAGGAAGCTAGATCGGCCATATCTTTATAGGCACTTTTCTTTTTAAAAACGTGCGTTCTATCCCCTGTTAAAGTTTGTCTACAAAAAACTGACTCACCCTGTATATATACACTCCCCGGCACAAAATTCCGTCACCCTAAAATTTTGCCCAATTTTGATGTTTTATAACTTTTTTATTTTTCATCTGATTTTCATAAATTTTTTACCAGTCTGTAGATCAGTTCATTGTGTGTCTTTTTAATTATTGTAAAAAGTCATATTTTTCGTCCAGGCAATATTATACAGGGGTAAATCAAAGTGTTGTTTTTTGTCGTAAACTCAAAACACCCTGTGGAAAAATTGAGGCTAATAATTTTGTTTACAAACTGTTTGCTGCCATCTTAGATGTATTGTAAACATTTTGTTTTTTGATTCATCCCATTATCTCATTTCTTCTGCGAGCAGCAAAATTTTAAATGAAACGCTGATTTCAAGCTTATTTTAATTAACAAAAACATCCACTAGGTATATCACAAAATTAATTAACAAAGACAAATTTTAATAACGTGTATGTCCTCCTCTCGCAGCAATGACAGCTTGCATTCTTCGTGGCATCGAATTAATAAGATTACTTATTCTGTCTTGAGGAATAGCCTGATATTCTTCTGTCAGCGCCAGCGTTAAGCCGGAGCGACGGAGTGCTCTTTTAAGAACATCCCAAAGATGTTCGATTGGGTTGAGATCCGGGCTACATGCGGGCCAGTCCAATCTTGGAAATCCAACCTCATCCAGATATTCGCTCACTACCCGTGCAACGTGAGGTCTAGCATTATCATGCATTAATGTAAATTGGTTCCCAATGAAAGGAGCAAATGGAACAACAATTTCTTGGAGGATTTCCTCAATGTAACGGTGGGCGGTTAGTGCTCCATTTTCAACAAATACAAGGTCAGTACGTGCATCGGTAGAAATACCCGCCCAAACCATGACTGAACCACCGTAATATTGCAGTCGCTCAGATATGATGCAGTCTACATATCTTTCATTTCTACGTCTGTATACCCGTTCACGACCATCCGGCGACCTTAAACAAACCCTGGATTCATCTGTGAATAGTACGTTTCCCCACTGTTCTACAGTCCAGTCAGCATGCGCTCTTGCAAATCTCAGTCGGTGTTGTCGATGCCGAGGAAGCAATTTTGGACATACTGCTGGCCTTCGTGAATGCAATCCTGCTTCTAACAATCTTCTACGTATCGTTCTTTCACTTACACTTACTCGACGTACCATTTGCAAGTCATTTTTTAGATACACAGCAGTAGCTCTTCGATCTCTTAAAGAACTCATAATGACAAAGTGATCATCAGCTTGAGTGGTCATTCTCCTTCTGCCAGAGCCTTGCCGCCTAATAAAGTTTCCCGTCTGTAGATACCTATTCCAAACATCACAAACTGTAGACCGCGCAATTCCCAGAGTACGGGAGACATAACTCTTATTGCGGCCATCCTCTATTATGGCAACAATTCTACCTACGTCTGCTGTAGTTACCATGATGACAACACACTAAATTAACTGTACTGTCAAATATTCTGTCACAATAACCGCGTATTTAGCCAATGTCGATGTTTTTTAATTAAAAATGATAAAATTAACAGCGTTTCATTTAAAATTTTTCTGCTCGCAGAAGAAATGAGATAATGGGATGAATCAAAAAACAAAATGTTTACAATACGTCTAAGATGGCAGCAAACAGTTTGTAAACAAAATTATTCGCCTCAATTTTTCCACAGGGTGTCTTGAGTTTACGACAAAAAACAACACTTTGATTTACCCCTGTATAATATTGCCTGAACGAAAAATATGACTTATTACAATAATTAAAAAGACACACAATGAACTGATCTACAGACTGGTAAAAAATTTATGAAAATCAGATGAAAAATAAAAAAGTTATAAAACATCAAAATTGGGCAAAATTTTAGGGTGACGGAATTTTGTGCCGGGGAGTGTATATATATATATATATATATATATATATATATATATATATATATATATATATATATATATATATATATATATATATATATATATGTATATATATATTTATATATATATATATATATATATATATATATATATATATATATATATATATATATATATATATATATATATATATATATATGTATATATATATATATATATATATATATATATATATATATATATATATATATATATATATATATATATATATATATATATATATATATATTAATCTTCTCATTTCTTTGCTATCTTTATATATATATATATATATATATATATATATATATATATATATATATATATATATATATATATATATATATATATATATGTAACCACTGGGGTTTTTACCAGATTGACCGATGTTGAAATGAAAGGGAGCGTCGGGGTTTGCAAAAATATGTATACATACATAAATATATACACACAAGATATCATAGTCCTGGGTTCGTCGCGTATGCTTTAAAGTTAGAAGGGGAAATCTTAATATTGAAACATGGAGATTTAGCTTACCTCATATGCTCTCATGATGTCGGTGTTAATCCTGTATGGCTAAAACCTCACATCATCACTAAGATTCACGAACTAACTTTGTCGGATAATATTGAATTTGGTTGGTCAAGAGATTAATTCAAATAACTTCAAACCAAGATATATATTTAATATTTAACAGAATAAATTACGCTGACAATAAAACATTTACACTAAACAAACTATAAATTTGAACACAGCCAGATGCGTCGCGCAAATAATGAATCTATTCATATGAAAACAAAGCTAACCGCTAGGGTTAAGTAGACCTAATTCTAATAGAACAATTTTGAGTGCCTTTCCGCTTATTAAACTATTTGACTTTAAACCCGAATTTACTGTATGAAAACCTGCCAGAAACTACATAATTTTGGCTAAGATTGTTGCTCCAGTCCTCGCTGGGCGGGACCAAATTCGATCTTTCATCCCCTTTAAGTAATACCACTTACCGGGGGTGAAATCTCCACCAATCCTACGGGACCTACTTTACCCCTTACATTATCTCAGGAAACTATTCCCGTACGCTAACGACATCTGGTTGCAATATAGAAACTAAACATTTTACATGACATTTCTGAGATTACTCTTTCTGCATCAATTAGTTAGATGTTTGGCCATTTTTCCCATACCCGAAAACCATAAATTAAGTGACGCTTCTAACGGACAACTATTATTTATGGTCGAATCTTTTCGTGACGTTTTTATGGATCCTGTTAATTTTACCATTGATTTGAGATATTTTACTTTTTGGTAGTTACACATCTGTTTGCGATTACGAAGTTATGCATTTACGAAGCTATGAAATTTTGACAAGACCGTACTTAAAGAAAACACACTATACAAGATGAATTACTCATTTAATGTGGACCTTCTTAGAATTCTCTAAATAATAAACAAAGGACTTCTTGGGTTGCTATTCCCTTTCCGAACAGAATTATGACCTGCACTTTACCATTTTGTTACATCACCCCCCCCTTAAGAACGGATCAATTTTTTTCAACGACTAATAAATTGATGCGTCAGAGTATCTCTTACAAAAAAAAATGGTCTTATTCTAATCTCTTCTTCCGGGTAGCGGTAGGGACACGAACTATAGTTACGTACTCGTGACAAAGTTCCTTTTTCACCATTGTGAAACCTCGGCACATAGTTCTAGCAGTCCATTCACTATTCGTAGATCTTCATCTTGCTCACACACTGATGTTGGAATGTCTGAATGGGAATGACGAAACTATCTGGAACTGCGGAATTTCTGGAAACTCCAAAGGACGCTCAAACTGAATGCTGCGGCGTTGCCTCGTACAAATCCACCTCGTTCATCTACGTCTCTACGTGGCTGCAACCGGTATCTCCGTCCATCATGAATAGCTGTCACGGGTGCGCCCTGCTAGGTGGAACCCGATGTCCACTGAAGGAGGTGACTTCTGCTGCTTTCCTGGGATCTCGACTGGTTGGACTAGGTGGAGGGGCCTCCGTTAGACTGCTTGGTGTACTCGCCCTGGCATGGTTGAATATAATGACGATGCCTTCGTCCCCTGGGATCGCCTAGGAAACAGGATAGCCGTCACCTTGGTCTTGTCTACCTGTGAACTGTAATGTTCAGTTAGATTTATCTGGGCGCAACTGTACAATTAAAATATAACACAAAGTTAATCTCAATGATTCTATCGAGCATGCGGCTAATAATGTATGTTACGATACTGATTTTGGTTCCTGAACATGGTTTCTCGTTGCCACCTCATTGCTGGCCCTGATTTCCGGTTCCTTGATCTCTGATGTCACGTCATCATCTACGCTTCCTGTCCTCTTCGGTGTTGGTTTGTCTATCTCGGTTGATTTCCCTCTGCTACCCGGGGATGCGGTTACCTGAAACACACTTAATACCTACGTACCTACCTAATTATCTACTACATGTCTACCTTTAGCTATTCCTACCGGTTAACACGATAAAATGTATTTTACTTATTACCATACTCGTCTACCCCAGTGCGATCTCAGATTCTTAGATTACCTTACCATTTCACTTTCTTTTGTACTCGTGAAGGATGCTGAGACATGTCCTTCTGACTATGTCCCGAAATACGCCATCCTGACGATATTCATCCGTACTCAGGTCACTTTTGTCCATGAATTTGTGGGTTGGGTATTGTAAATGCATGCAAAATCCCTTCGACGACTTGTGCCACTAACGGTTAACACGCTCTTGTGTGATGGCGGGCCGGCTATCCACCGAGACACTTAAGCGGCGACCATGGAAAGGTGGTTGTTGTCACAAGGGAACAAGTTGTCGAAAAAATCGTCTGGGCTATTGTAAAATCCAGTTATGGAGGGTTCTCCAATTTTACGGGGGACAAACCGGTGGAACGCACTTATCATCACGAACCGTCCAAACCGGTACCAGTGCGGATAGGCAAGGGTCCGCATTATCACTTTTGTGATCTCCAATATTTGCGCCCTCTTCCTCTTCGACTTTTTTTTCACGTTCGGTGCGCATGCGGCCCTCTCTACTGCTCTCTTCTGTGCATTAGCAAGTCTGCTCCTCATTGCAACAGGAAACCCCTATTATCCATAACCCATCGGCACGTATTTGTATCTGTTCCTGATGATCGTTGAAAACGTGAATCTTCAAGCGGCGCCCCACTGCAAACTAGCTGTGGTTATAGTTCGGTGGCCTAGGTACAAGGTGATTATCGTATACGCGGGGACGGGGTGTCGGCAAACCCATAACCAATTTAACCATATTGGTTCCCCTATTTACCATAAATTTACCATCCACCAGGGTCAATCTGAGTACCCCGGAGGGAGTACCTATCCTTGTGAAATGCTCGGTCTATCTCCGTGATTGAATTTTCAACTCTGTTATCATTTCCTTTTTTTTTTATTTTATTTACTATTACTCATGGCTTATATACCCTAATTTGTCAACCAGTAGTGAATTGAGATTCCCAGAGTTGATAATTCTACATTTAATATGCTCACCTAACCTGACCGATGCTTGAGCATGACGCACCCCACTGGAGTTTACTGTGTACCTACTCGTAAGTATAATCTAATAGACTAATTACTTCCTATATTCTCTTGAACGATAACGTGTATATATATGTCCCGCATACGTCGATTTACCTCAACAGACAATGGCTATAGTAAAATGGTGATTAATGCGTTAAAAAAAACAAACTAAAATATCAGCAATGCAGTAACTCGCCATCCGACTGAAAGTAAAACAATTAAATTAGGTTATAACAAACGTGTGGTCCTGCCTCTTTACAACGGCTCCTGGGATAATCTCTGAAAACCTAAAGCTGCAATATAAAATTAGTCCAATTAAAAAAAAAACGATCAACAGTTAACTATCTTTCAGCTTCACATCTGTAACACAGAATACATATTAGTCTCATTTTAAAAGCTGGCGACTTCCTATCCGCGAACTAGTTGATTAGGCTTTATTTTCTAGATTTGAAGTCTACTATCTCAGGTGCTTAATAGCCACCGTTACTTACTTATGCATTTACGTTAATTTATTTACCAAAACTGCTAGGTACCTGTTTGTTTTCTATGAACTATTTCTGAATAACTATTAATTGCCTAAAGTATTGTATTCTTGGTACCTGCATTACAATTAATTAATTTCCTGATGATATTACGATGGGAGACTGAGATTTTCCTGTATAATTCTACCTGTATCGATATTTTCTATGTACGATAATCTGATGTCTGACCTACCACTATGAAATATCCATATTACTACTTATAACCGCAAACAACTGTTAAACTCTTGTTAAAAAAAATTCGAATTATCTCGACTGGATAATCATTTTATATATATCGTCATCGTTCTGCTTATATCTAAATTTTCTAGCTTTTTCGATTTTTTTTTTTTTTTTGATACTTAACTTCTATTACTAAGTTCTCTAATCTAACTTTTCGTTTATTTCACCTATCTTAAATGCTACCTTGCCTAACTGGGAATAGCTGTAGAATTCACGTCGGTACAGTGCAACAACTATTGTTTTTCTCGACTAGGATCCTACACATGAATGGGTATCCTTATATCCTATGGTTCAAACACAGTTACCTGTTACTCTTTTGCGTACCTAGTCGAACCTGACAAATTCTCACCACCTTGAAGTATAATCCAATATGATTCTTACAACGGAGTCCCGATCCAGAGTAGGTTATCCCTAGCATTGACTCGAAATTTTATTACCTGTTATCTGAACAGCTGGTGACTCAGAAGACCTTAATTTCTAATTGACCTATTTTCAATCATTTGGACTAATACTTTTATTTCATGCTAAACTTTCAGGCTCGAATTTTTTTCTTTATTCTGAATACGAGACCTCCGATATTCCCATATTCGCAATTTCTCTTTCACTTTTTGTTTTCGTACTAGAAATATACCGAGTTATATCGGTCACCACAGAAACTTCACACAACATTTTCACACAAACGTATTTCTCATCTATTTCCTGTCGTTCACACGTCATTCATAATAAAACATATATATGAGGCACTAAGAACATCCGATCGCTATGTCCACTTGCGCCAAATATACATGAGTTACTTCGCTCATTCATTCATATATCATAACGTATTATGGGTGATATCTTCGGTACTCATTATTCCTATCTATCCTGATTCGTGGTTTCTGTTCCGATTTATTTCTTCGATGAAATTATTACATTTTCTACTATTTGAACAATAACTTCGGCGATGTAAATGAATCGAGGGCTCAAAACGATCCTCGTCGGGGATGTTTCTAGATTCTACTAATTGACGGGCCAGCCCACGACTTGTAAACGCGTCTTTTGATGCGCATAATGCTCTGGTGAATCATATTTATGCTTTCTAACGTTTATGACAAAAATTAACTGATACAATTTGTGATTTAATCTACTCTTATTTCCACATTAATTTTACAACCAAAAAAAAGGATAAAGCTTGATAACTATAACTTTGTATCGCCTGTAGGTTCTATTTTCCTTTCTTGTGACTTAATTTAATGACTTATGAATTCAAAACAAAACACTCTGAACTAGCTAATTATTAACCACCACGGGGAACATACATAGACTACAAATGTCTGAATTTCTACTTATATTTTATTCGAACCAAAAGAGATTTCTAAAGTGTCACTAAAGTTCTTATTTCTGCTGGTTTTTCATTCCTGAAAACTCATGTGGGAAGCGCTCTACTAAATCTGAGGTGTACATCTAGGGTAATCAAGATCAAACGTTGTTCTACATTTAATTTCTTACAATATTTAATCTAACTGAAATACTTATTGCCTCTCTTCTTTAACTAATTAGGTCTAAATGATTTTATTACTACTATGACTAGTATTTCTAAATTGGGGACTCGGCATAGATCTTTATGACTAAATTTGACTTCGTTTATTTCATCTTTAATCCTTGTTATTTTTATTTTAATTTCCAACTAAATTTCTTAAGGGGAATTCCGTGCCAGATGCTGAAATATATTGGCCTTAGTCCTCTATGTTTTATTTTATGATGTGTATTCCCTTTTCGTCTATGTAGTTTTATACCTGTAAAATTACCCTTGCTTCGTTTTACATTTTATTATGTCTTTAACTGAAAATTTCTGAAATATGACATTATTTATCGCTGATTGTTACATGGATCATGAATATTACGCGCAATTAGGTAACCGAGTCTGATACCACAATTTCGTACCCTATTAATATTCGAGGGATTTACTAATATATTTTTAACCCGTAAATTATTCTCTGCACTTTAATTCTAAGAACATATTTGGGGAATCATATTTGCAGGTATATACATTATCATAAACAATTTGTAATTTCATCTGTGCATTGATATATTATACAATGGGATTACAAATTACCACAACGAATCTGTTTCGTATTCTTTAAAACTAAATCTTGTTCCTCAACAATTTCTTAACACTTTTCCCGTTCATATAATTATCTATGCACCACTTCTCCTAATACCCGCAAATACGTATCCTCCTAAACTCTAATTTCTATATAATTATTCTAATTATCTCATTTAGAACTTACCATCATTTAACGACCTAAGTCGGAGTTTCGACGGGTTTTCATAGCAAATAATTTTTCTCGTATATTTTTTTAAATCTCCGTACCTACTTTTTACGTTTCTCAAAATTAATCATTTAGCAGTTCTTTGAAGGGACCCTATTCTAATAACATTTTTCTTTTTTTTTTTTTTTTACGTACTTTACAAGTTTCTTTCTAAATTTTGTAGCAACGCGATTTTTGACGAATTTACTTTTAATTTCTATAACTGAATTACTTTTCGAAGTCTAAGCAAATCGCAAAAACCCAAAACCTGGACACCACTTTGTAACCACTGGGGTTTTTACCAGATTGACCGATGTTGAAATGAAAGGGAGCGTCGGGTTTTGCAAAAATATGTATACATACATAAATATATACACACAAGATATCATAGTCCTGGGTTCGTCGCGTATGCTTTAAAGTTAGAAGGGGAAATCTTAATATTGAAACATGGAGATTTAGCTTACCTCATATGCTCTCATGATGTCGGTGTTAATCCTGTATGGCTAAAACCTCACATCATCACTAAGATTCACGAACTAACTTTGTCGGATAATATTGAATTTGGTTGGTCAAGAGATTAATTCAAATAACTTCAAACCAAGATATATATTTAATATTTAACAGAATAAATTACGCTGACAATAAAACATTTACACTAAACAAACTATAAATTTGAACACAGCCAGATGCGTCGCGCAAATAATGAATCTATTCATATGAAAACAAAGCTAACCGCTAGGGTTAAGTAGACCTAATTCTAATAGAACAATTTTGAGTGCCTTTCCGCTTATTAAACTATTTGACTTTAAACCCGAATTTACTGTATGAAAACCTGCCAGAAACTACATAATTTTGGCTAAGATTGTTGCTCCAGTCCTCGCTGGGCGGGACCAAATTCGATCTTTCATCCCCTTTAAGTAATACCACTTACCGGGGGTGAAATCTCCACCAATCCTACGGGACCTACTTTACCCCTTACATTACGTCTCAGGAAACTATTCCCGTACGCTAACGACATCTGGTTGCAAAATAGAAACTAAACATTTTACATGACATTTCTGAGATTACTCTTTCTGCATCAATTAGTTAGATGTTTGGCCATTTTTCCCATACCCGAAAACCATAAATTAAGTGACGCTTCTAACGGACAACTATTATTTATGGTCGAATCTTTTCGTGACGTTTTTATGGATCCTGTTAATTTTACCATTGATTTGAGATATTTTACTTTTTGGTAGTTACACATCTGTTTGCGATTACGAAGTTATGCATTTACGAAGCTATGAAATTTTGACAAGACCGTACTTAAAGAAAACACACTATACAAGATGAATTACTCATTTAATGTGGACCTTCTTAGAATTCTCTAAATAATAAACAAAGGACTTCTTGGGTTGCTATTCCCTTTCCGAACAGAATTATGACCTGCACTTTACCATTTTGTTACATATATATATATATATATATATATATATATATATATATATATATATATATATATATATATATATATATATATATATATATATATATATATATATATATATATATATATATATATATATATATATATATATATATATATATATATATATATATTAATCTTCTCATTTCTTTGCAATCTTTATATATATATATATATATATATATATATATATATATATATATATATATATATATATATATATATATATATATGATTCTACAGTTTAATTTTTTTTGTCTGTATTAGAATATGGAATTATTGGAATTCCATTAATATTTGTTTTTTTCAAAAATACAGTATAATTTTTCAATGGCAATCGCGTTTTTCAATTCTTATGATGACACTGATTTCGAAGAAATATAATCAGTATGTATCGATTGAGAACACCAAATTACCATTCTCTTCATTTACCATAATTATTTTTGCATTATTAAATGTAAGACCTAACCATACCAAATTTTCTTCTAAACAGCCATTAAATGATTTTATCAAAAATTTATTTTAAGTTTGAAATTAGAGTTATAATTTCGTTATTGCCGCTATTGAAATTAAATGATGCACCATTAATTAATGTGTAGCTATTAAAATCACCAAACAGGACTAAGACACATATTTATTGAGATTATTTTATCAATATTTGAAAGTAATTCTGTGTTTGTGATAATAATACCATGTAAATATTTACTATTCTTCATTAGATATATTTACTAATATTTTTAATGTTTCTGGAGTTATTTATCATATGAAAAACACTATTGAATTGTCTAATTCTATAAGTACCTATGTGATAAATGTCCTTGGTAAGTATCCGTAGGTACCTGTCACAACTTTTTGATCTTAGATAATATTTTAGATAATAAAATACTATATAGATAATATTATGATATAATATTATGATATCAATCGATCCATTTCTGTAATCAATTTCTGTCTGCATTTTCTGAAGTATTAGAATTACATGCTAAATTAATTAATCAATGGAAATGGCGAAACTAACGGTAATTATCAATTAACTATCTTAATAATTAATTAAATCAAATGGATTATAGCTCTCATAGATTTGTTACTTCAGGTTTTTATATACCAGGCCTACGAGATAACTTATCTCACGAATTACTTTCTTGTAAAAAAATATATCGATTTCAAGTTTTAGGAAATTGTGAATCAGGTCGAAATTACTTGATCAGTGCGGCTTGCTCAAACTCAACTTAACCGGGAAATGCGCAGATCAAGAAGAGAGTGCGCTACAGCAGTGAGATTGGAAACCGTAGCGCTAGCTCCGGTTTCATTCCGATGTACATTCCACGAAGCAATTTTACTTGACTAAAGTCCGTCTAAAATATATACAAATTGACTGACCGCCTACAGGAAGAATCGCTGTTGCCACATGTAATTCTCAAATCTCTCAATATTCCTTTAAAATATAAAATTCCACAATTCTATATAAAAGTTATATCCATATTCATATTATTTATGAATGTCATCAGAGAATTATTCTGCATACAATAATATAGTATAGGCCAAGATCTTAGCCATTTTTACATTTACTATGAAAATATGTTCTACTTTAATATCTACTTTAATAGGTGTGGCAATTCCATAAACATTTATCTTAATAGCTAATAGCGACAACGCCGCACAGCTCTCTGCTAAAATCGAGCCAGTGGCAGGTTGGAAGGAAGGGTGGCAGGAAGTCCATTGTTGTAGAGTAATATCAGATATCACTTCGACGCGTTTGTGGTTTTCTAGCCTGTTCTGATATTTGCCTGCAAATCTCTTAATCTCATCTTCAACCATAGGCATATTCAGGTCGGGATGGATGTCTTCATTGAGAATGTACCACGACGCTTTGACGATGCTTCGAAGTACTTTTATCTGGAACTTTGAATTACTTCAATGTTGGATTTCTTAGTGCATCCCCATAATTGGATGTCATAAGTCGATATGGGCTTTAGAATTTTCTGGTAGAGAAGCGGCTTGTTGTGTATTGACAACTTGGGATGGTATCCGAGGAGCCAATACATTTGTATCAATTTCTGTATCAATTTCGCCCCATTTAGTTTAAAACGCCATTTCTTTGTCCAAATGGTTATTTTGTTGAATGCTGTCCGAAGTATTTTTGTGGCTGACTGAATATATTGGTCAGTAGCAAGCAGAGCAGTGTCGTCGCGTCGGCGCGAATATTGCCGTAATTACTCCGTTGCTTTGTGGAATGTCGTATACAACAGGTCCAAGGACACTGCCCTCAGGTACTCCAGCACAACTCTTCTTAGGGTCAGAATGTAATTCTCTATGTTTCAGTGATGTATGAATGAAGAATTTGTCTCATTTTCCGTGGAAAATATTTTTCTAGTTTGTATTTCAGGCCCCGATGCCACACCTAGTGGAATGCTTGGGCTACATCTAGGAATATCGTTGCGCAGATCTCTTCTAGTGCTCTCACAATTATATGGGTAATTCGATGCTCTTGATCTATGTTTGAATGCTTTTTACTAAAACCACACTGGTGGGACGGAATAAGCTGCTTTTTTTCAATTATTGGCATTAGTGAGTGTGCAAAAGGATCTTGAAAGAAGGAGTTCGAATGAATATGTTTCATTCATATAAATAATTGGTCGAGCCTCTTCGGTACTGTTTCCCTCAGTTGCCGAATATCACGACGTTCCATTATTCCATGCCAATTCATTGAAATTTGGTTTTGTAAATTTTTTCATTTATTATATTGCGTTTGGAACGACGATCCATCACCAGCTTTAATATCTTTGCCTTGCTTAACTATACATTTGATAGTGGCTAGACTAATTCCAGTTGCCTTCGCAATCCTCTCTTGTACTTTTACTAGAGGAATTCATAAATCTCCATTTTGGCACTAATATGAACATATTATGCACAATTTCGCGACTTTGTGCAATTAACACTTTACGTTTTATAAGTGTCTGAACATATACATATACATATACATAATTGAAACACTTTATCCTGGACTGTACACACGATGTTTATTCACTAAAGTTAAACAAGAAAATGTGCTCCGTTGCCCTCGAGGTCACGGCTAAGACGAATTTGGTCAAGTTGTACATACTTTTATTGCTATAACTTCTGAGTAGTATTAGTAACTTAATCAGCATAAGTACGTGGATAATTATATATATTTTATGTACAGGGTGCCTCTTGAAATTAACCCTCGCCCCTCTTATCTCGCAGTCCTCTGCCTATTTAACTAATACAAAAGCTTGATTTTTGATGAATTATTATAACCTGCAAACGGCTATTAAAAGTTTCCTAAAACAGGTATGGGCAACATTTGCTTAGCTGTGGGCGTAATTTCGGCACTTAGGCCGTAGCAAGAAATAAGAAGGTAGTAGTGAATAAAAAAGCCACAGAAATTCACACATTTTTTTATTTGTTAATTATAATATCATAATCAAACACACAAAAAGCACATTAATAAAAAAAGATAGAAAAATCAAATGAAAATTAATGAGATACTTGAGTTTGAAGCTGAGAAGCAAGATGATCAATAGAGGAGTCAATACCAGTCAGTGGCGTGCCCAGAAATTTCGTCTGGAGGGGGAGGGAAGGGGGAAGTGTATGGGAGGGGAGGGAGGGGGGAGAAAAAATCTAAGATCGGTAATTAAAAAATATAAAAGAATTCACAGAAAAATCTATTCTTAAAAAGAAACAAAACTGCATAACTCGCAAAGCCTAGTATTCTGAGAGACTTCAATTAAAGACAACTTGCTTTCGAACAAATTGTATAATCTGAACACTTTAATGTTTTTCTTACTTGCATGAGTTAGGAATTGTTGGTGTAGGAACAATTTAACAATATAAAAAAACAATAAACAAATAAAATAACAACTAAAAACAATGAACACTTTTGGGAACATTTCAATATTTTGTCGGGCCTCCCCTCGCACGTAGTACTGCTTCAACCCTTCTGGGCATTCCTTCCACTAAGTTGCGCAGAAACTGCTGGGGAATAGCTTCCCATTCTTCCTGAACCGCATTCACTAAATCATCCAAATTGTTCATTTGTCCTTCCCTTTCTTTCATATTTCTTTTCATTGTACTCCAGACATGCTCGATCGGATTCATATCCGGAGACAAGGGTGGCCACTCCATTCTTTTAATATTGTGGGCCTCCAGAAACACGGTGACGACTCTAGCGCGATGAGGTCTTGCATTGTCATCGACTAAAATTAAATCGCGACCGATATTTTCAGCATAGGGCACCACAATATCCCTAATACACAAATTTCTATACCGTTCACGATTCATGCTTTCCCCTCTCAATATCACTAATGCAGTCCTCACATTCATTCCTATTGCACCCCAAACAGTCACTCCTCTACCTCCAAAAGCCACCCTTGCCTCCATGTGTTCTTCCATAAATCTTTCATTTATTCTTCTCCATACCAAAACTCGCCCATCCGACTTAAACAAACAAAACCTACTTTCATCTGTAAACAAACACCTGCTCCACTCGGCTATTCCCCAGTGTTGAAGATCTCTGGCCCATTGCAGTCGAGCAGCCCGGTGTTGAGGTCCTAACAAAGGGCAAGCTGCTGGTCTTCTGGCATGAAGTCCGCTTTCATGGAGCCTTCGTCTTACTGTTTGGTTGGAAAGATGAATTCCAGTAGCGTTCCTGAGAATATTGCTTACTGCACTTGCAGTTGCGGTACGGTTATGTCGCAGAACGTTTCTCCTGATGAGTCTGTCTTGTGCTGCTGTGGTTTTTCGCCTTCTGCCTCCCCGTCTGTTATAATTAATATCGCCAGCTAGGCGCCGACGTAGAGCTCGATAAATGCTTTGCCTTGAAGTGTTAAAAAAATCGGCGATTACTGTAACTGCAAAGCATTCATCACGCATTCTGCCTACTATGGCCAATTGGTCGTCATTTAAAGTTGGCATTTAGCAATCAACTAACTTTGCTATCAAGAAAACTTGATTGCACTCACTAACTTTGCAATCAGGAAAACAACATAAAAGTGACACAAATTAAAAGTGACAACTAGTGACAGTTATCGTTGCATGGCAACAAAAATATCAGATAAGCAAGAGCTCTGATTCTTCTTCAAAAGCAGGCAATCATTAATTCCTTCCTACACCAACAATTCCTAACTCATGCAAGTAAGAAAAACATTAAAGTGTTTAGATTATACAATTTGTTCGAAAGCAAGTTGTCTTTAATTGAAATCTCTCAGAATACTAGGTTTTGCGAGTTATGCAGATTTGGTTCAACTTTGATGCAACCCTGTATATTGAAACTTTGCCTGGAGTCGATTATCTTTATCGTGCTTTATTAACTGCAGTTTTAGCTTCAACATGAGGCCTGGATTTTGAGAGTCGGTTAACGAGTAAAAAAGTTATCAATGCAAGGCCAAAAATGGATGTTTTTGCGGTCACTGTGTAAATAAGGCAAATCAACGAAAATCGCAAGAACCGTTTCGAGATATGAGGTTCTAATTTATGACATTCATGTTGAAATCCAGAAAAAAAATTTTTTGTTGAAATGGGACGATGCCGATAATTCAGAAATTTAGCGCTGTTTTATTTTCCGCCCTGTAGAAACTTTATATGAAACATATACTTGGTACAAACAAGGACCGATAGACAAAACATTGTACTAGCTAACACTTCAAATAGAAACTAAATAGGCGGCGGCAATCCAGATTTATTCTGTTCCAAAATCAGAGCAAATTTGGCAGTGTAACGTTTATTTTGTTGATCAGTTTAGATACAAGTTTTATTAAATATATTTAAATATGGGGCAAAATTCTTATTTCAAATAGCACAATTTTTAATCAAGCATGTATAACCAGTAGCAGCACCCTAACTTCTTAACCTCTAATTTTAAACGAACCATCAAACGTCGCGTCGGTAGTTGAGCGGCCAGACACGGTAAGATACTAGTATCGCTGTAGCAGTTGGATATTAGAGAGGTCATCTATCCGAATAGAAATATATTAATCTATGGTACTGACTGAGATGGAAATGAAGTAATTCGTTGTTGTTCAGAAACTTGGTGAGGAATAACCGAC